>JABMCL010000939.1:72500-85000 GCA_018857735.1 Alviniconcha marisindica
TATTCCACTTTGTTATATCGATCTACTTGTGTTTTGATTCATAAGCGTCTTGCGCTCAGTAAGGAGAGGCGCAGTTAAATACTAACGATTATTACTGTTTTTCGTGTTGCGTTTTTGTTTAACTCTGCTTGTCAATTTTAGGCCGGAGAATGCTTTGAGACAGCAGAATAATTGTGAACGTGTCTTGACTGACTACTGGGTTTGTTCGTCTTGAGGTAACTTTGCATGGTTGACAGCACGTTCCGCAGTCTCTCTCTCTCTTTCTGTCATACACAGTTATACACACACGCACACACGCACGCACGCACTCACGCACACACACACACACACACACACACACACACACACACACACACACACACACACACCACCACACGCACACATACATACACTTGCGCGCGCGCGCACACGCACGCACATACACACACACACGCACGCACGCACGCACGCACATATTTTTACGCACACGCACTTATACACACACATACACTTGCATACACGCATACACTTGCACCCCTCATCCCCCGCACGCCCACATGCACGCAAGCGCGTGCACACACACACACACACACACACACACACACACACACACACACACACACACTTTCACACACACACACACACACACACACACACACACACACACACACACATACTCAGAGGCACGAGAAACTTCAGACTTTTATTGCCAGTGGAATTTCACCGCCTCTTGTATCTGCTCACTGCAAAATAACAAAAAACAGGAAAAGTCAGAACGTCACAATCGTATGAATAATCGTGCAAATGAACAGTCAGCACAGTAGCACCCACCCACACAAACACACACACAGGAAAAGGACAAACCAGCTCGCAGCCCTCGCCTCCCTCCCCCCAACCGGTTGGTTGAATGTTGCTTTACGTTCACAGAAACCGTAGGCTTATTAGGGACGGGAACCCAGGACGTCCACCTCAACTTTCACACAGCTCCTGAGCTCTGTCCCCCCAACGATGATGAAGATGATGTGGAGCTTAACGTCCTCGGATGTCGGTTGACATAATTATTAGGGACAAACTGTGACCAATGCGTGTGCATGGTTCAATGTTGCTTTACGTCCACAGTTTCTATGGACGTAAAGCAACATTGAACCATGCACACGCCCATAAGGCTCATTAGGATGGGGAGCCTAGGACTTCCACCTCGACTTCTACACAGCTCCTGAACTCTGAACCCCCAAACTGTAAGTAAAGTAAGTAAGTAAGTAAGTAAACATGGTGCTTAACGTCCACAGAAACCACGAGGCTTATTAGGGACGGGGAGAAGGGGGGGGGGGGGGAGTGGGGGAAGAGGGAGTTATATACCTATCGCTACGCGGCTGTCACCACCAGAATGACTTCTGCATTAAGATGGGTAGCGATGAGACCCACTTTAATGTTTCATTAATTGTGATGGACAAAGTCACAAGACAGTGTCCACAGACCACAACCTTTGAAGAGAAAGGAGAGCCGAAGCGGATTCGAACCGAGGTCCTTCTGCTTACCAGCCTACCGCCTTACCGCTAGGCCAAACCGGCTCACCAGCTGAGATTGTTGTTAATTTTATATAGAAGATAAGTCTTCATGCTGGCCACGAACCAGGGCGGTTCACTTACAGGGGTGCTCACAGGACGGCCTTGGCCACCTGACCAACAAGGCCCAGGAGGTTGGCAGGATTGGCCAGGGCTGACAGCTCCTGCTCAATCTGACCGAACACCTGCACACACAGAACAGCGTAGTGTTAAAAACATCGTAGGGTCATTTCCGGCGAACAGCTGCACACACAGAACAGCGTAGAGTTAGAACATCGTAGGGTCATTCCTAGCGAACAGCTGCACACACAACATTTTAACGTAGTGTTAAGATGCATCGTAGGGTCATTCCTAACGAACAGCTAGAGAAGGGGTTTCCCGTTACACCCACAGAGAGATAAACAACCAGAGACAAAGACAGAGGAGGGGTTTCCCTTACACCCACAGAGAGACAGCCAGCCAGAGACAAAGACAGAGAGAAGGTGTTTCCCCTTACACCCACAGAGAGATAGAGAACCAGATACAAAGACAGAGAAGGGGTTTCCCCTTACACCCACAATGAGACAGCCAACCGGAGACAAAGACAGAGAAGGGGTTTCCCTTACACCCACAATGAGACAGCCAGCCAGAGACAAAGACAGAGAAGGGGGTTCCACTTACAGCCTGCCCCTGTTGCTCGACGTTGTGCAGTAAATCGAGCAGATTACTGAAGTCAAACAGCCCTCGCTTTTCTCCCAGCAACTGGGTCACCTCGTGCAGCACGCCCCCGGTCAGCTGGTGGAGGATGTCGTGGGCATTCACTGTCAACAAAGGTCGTTCAAGGTCGTTACCATGGAAGCGATTCCAGTGAATACAAGCTGCAGCACGAGAGAGAGAGAGAGAGAGAGAGAGAGAGAGAGAGAGAGAGAGAGAGAGAGAGAGAGAGAGAGAGAGAGAGAGAGAGAACCCTTTAGTCTTTTAAAAGCTAAAGCTGAGCAGGTACCTTTCAACCCAGATTTTCAGCATTTTTTTCTTCTTCTCCGATACAGGGTTCTGGGCTGCCGGACTGCCACTCACCCAAGTACTTCAGCCAGTCAGAACAAAGCCATTAATATCCCGCGCCAAAAAGTCCGAAAAATAAACTACAAACAAACAAACAAATAACAACAACAACAACAAAACTTGACGCGTCCATCGAGCACGTTGTTGAGCAGAAGGTGTACAGCCAGGATCTTGAGGTACTCTTTTGGCGGACACAGCAATACAGCAGGTTGTTGTATTGACCAGACCCTGGATGGCCAGACAATCCCTCCCCTCCCCCCCCCCCACACACAGAGTATCCAAGCCCCCTCAGACCCCCCTTCCCCCCAAACACAAACTGCCCAAGACCCCAATCGCCCCCCCCCTCCCCCGCCCCCGCTTCTTTTTACCTGGTCAGACTTACGTTTGAGGTCGGGCAGGACGTACTAGTACTTTGGGTGACTCGGCAAGTTTGACCCCCCCAGACCTACTACACACACTACGACAACACACGACACATACACACACACACACACCACCACACTCACACACACACACACACACACACCACACACACACACACACACACACACCACACTACACACACACACACACACACACACACACACACACACACACACACACACACACACACACACACTCAAACACACACACACACACACACACACACACACACACACACACACACACACACACACTCAAACACACACACACACACACACACACACACACACACACACACACACACACACACACACACACACACACACACACACACACACACACACACACACACACACACACACACACGCACACATTGCCCAAGACCCCAATGTCTCTCCCTCCTCACCCTCCACCTTGTACGGTGAAACTCACGTCTGAGGTCGGGCAGGATCTTGAGGTACTCATCCGGTGAGACGCGGCCATGCAGCAGGTTGTTCACAAGGCCCTGGATGGCCAGACCCAGACCTTCGGCTCTGTGCTCCGCATTCTGGATCACGTTCTGGACGCGCTCCTCCAGGTGCTGGAGTGCACTGCGCAAAACACACATCCAGCATGAGGGAGATACAGGGTGGGGTGACAAAGAGAGAGAGAGAGAGAGAGAGAGAGAGAGAGAGAGAGAGAGAGAGAGAGAGAGAGAGAGAGAGAGAGAATTCAGAACTCAGAACTTTATTTCACAAGGATTAAGATTTTAGGCAGTTGCCTGTTCTTACAATCTGTCCCTGCTAATCTACATGCCAGTAGGCTACACATCAAACAGTAGTAACAACACTGACTGCCACAGTAATGATGAAAAAGATGATAATGTAGAGAGAGAGAGAGAGAGAGAGAGAGAGAGAGAGAGAGAGAGAGAGAGAGAGAGAGAGAGAGAGAGAGAGAGAGAGAGAGAGTAGTGATTTTCTGCCGAATTTTATTACACTAGGTACAAAGGTTAAAGGTTTAAGCCCAAATGCCTCTGGGACAATCTGCCATTGATACAATTACAAAAACGTAAATAGTTATGCGATCATGGAAACAATGCCTACCACTTATAGGCTAGAAACTGATAGTAGAGAGACAGAGAGACCGTGCTCACCTGACTACATCTCGTTTCCCGGTGGTACCTGCATCAGGCTTAGTCGCAGTCTGAATAAGATTCCAAAATCCATCTGCAAACGCATGTAAAGTATCCTGTCTTTTTCGCTTTGATCCAAACACATAAAGGGTTCAAAAGAACGTTATTTATTAGGACAAAAACACAATCTGCAAATTTTCGGGGTAGTTCCCTTTGTCAAGCTACAAAACGACTTTTAAACAACAGTTAAACAGTGAAAAACGATGATTTTTTTTTATAAAAACGAAACCGCTTACCTATTTTTGGTTGAGCTATATTGTTTTCCTGTCCAGTGCGTGGAAGAATGGTTGGATGTTGCTTTAGAACGCTAGCAGTCATTCGTGTTTCAGTTTTCCCCCCCCACTTTGAAATGTCCCTCATCCTAGCCAATTAGGCCAGCAGCCAACCACTTCACTAATCAACCAACCAATCAAATCTTCTTTAACGACTTGCAAATGAACAGGTATCAAATTGCCTTTGCGGTGGAGGTTCTCTAATTAGGCTGGGCAGGCTGCCATGGCCCTGGACAGAAGGCAGGTTGACTGCGGTCAACAGAATATAAAAATGATGTCCTAGGTCTAGTCTTGTACAGGGTTCCAGGCGAGATCAAGAGGAGGGAGGTGGAGCTGGACCCTCAAGTTAGCCCAGAAGAGATCATGAGTAGGGAGGTGGAGCTGAGCCGCGAAAGTTGGACTTCTTTCGCTTCGAGTTGTTCGAGTTGTTCCTCAACAGCAGTGCAACGGTCATTGTCCCTGTGACTCTGCCCAGCACGGCAGTTGAAGACAGCAATTGCGCAGTGCACTAGTCACTGGGCAATGGCGAGGGGACACCGCCTTAGCACTTCCATTGTTCTGGCGGCGGTCCACGGTCTCTCCGGTCTTTCTCGGGCGGAATCCGCGGTCGAGCCTTCACTCTCTCGCCCTCTTCCCCCTCCCCCCCCCCTTGCAACTACCAATTAACCCTTTCACTGCCATGATGTCATTTGAAAACGACAAATAAAAGCGTGAAATTTCAAATCCTGAAGCATTTTTATTTTCTGTTTTGCATTGCACGTGAAAGAGTTTGCATCAAAACGCAGAGAACTGAAAGCAGATTGGTTATAGGACCTGGAAAATATACTGTTTGCAGACTTGTGCGTACACTTTTCAGCGCGGAAACTTTAAGGATTGGGCATTGAGGGGGTTAAAAGTCATATCAGGACGAGCCTGCACTCATGGTGAGACCGTCATAGACACGCCACAGCCGTAGGCCACGCCACAGGCGCCTTGACGTCAACAGTGACCTATTATTACCACAGCTTCCTCGCAGATGCAAACGACGCTGCTCAAGTGACACTGCTGTAGCAACAGCGCTCAAATTACAGTGCTCTAGCGACAGTGTTCAAACGACAGTGTTCAAGCGACAGCGCTCAAATTACAGTGCTCTAGCGACAGTGTTCAAACGACAGTGTTCAAGCGACAGTGCTCTAGCGACAGAGCTCAAGCGACAGCGCCCAAGTTACAGAGCTCTAGCAACAGAGCTCAAGCGACAGTCCTCAAGTGACAGCGCTCAAGCGACCGCATTTAAGCGACAGCGCTCAAGCGACAGTGCTGAAGTGACAGCTCTCAAGCGACAGCGCTTAAATTACAGTATTGAAACGACAGTGTTCAAGTAACAGTGTTCAAACAACAGCGCTCAAGTGACGGCGCTCAAGCGATTGTGTTTAAGCGACAGTGTTCAAGTAACAGTGTTCAAGTGATAGTGCTCAAGTTAGTGCTCAAATTACATCGCTCATGCGACAGTGTTCAAACGACAGTGTTCAAGTAACAGTGTTCAAACAACAACGCTCAAGTGACAGCGCTCAAGCGACAGTGTTTACGCGACAGAGCTCAAGTGACAGTGTTCAAACGACAGTGCTCAAATGGCAGCACTTAAGCATACTCGAAAGTCAGTCAGAGCTCCTGTCGCATCAGACACCTTTGTTGGCATAAACAAATTATGATCCGAGGAATGGGGTTGAGTATAGGTTAAGCTCATATATGTGTGGCGTTTATGTATATTAATACGATATACCTTTGCCTGCATCTTTATTGAACACGACGCGTGTTAGAGGGAACAGTTCCTTCGCTGCAAAGTTCTGGACTTTACTATGTTTTCTGCCTGGATATAATTGGTTTGGAAGTGGACCGAGGTGACCTAGCATGTGTACAACGGATTGTCTCGCGGTCAAGGCCTTTCAACCCGACTGACATCAGATGAACCCAATTGGCTCAGACATCAGGTTGTTCCTAATATGTCAGTCCGACATATGAAGACATTAAGCCCCACATCATCATCATCATCATCATCATCATCAGACACGGGGGAAGTGGCTTCAAGCAGCGAGGCGGTCTTACCGGTGACAATCTTGCCGGCCAGGTTGGGCAGGACGTTGTGCAGCAAGTTGCTTCCCTGGTTCTTGATGTAGTTGCCGAACGTGTCCTGCACAGCCAACCAACAAACAGGCTGTAACTATTCCGTACGACACACGTCTTCACATCGTGCAGGACTAACACACAGGACATGGCTGTGGAAACTGCCCCGTACAACATACATCTTCACATCGTGCAGGACTGATACACAGAACGTATGTGGAAACTGTCCCGTACAACATACATCTTTACATCCTGCACAACCAACACACAGGCTGTAACTGTCCCGTACGACACATTTCTTCACATTGTGCTTGACTAACACACAGGCATTGCTGTGGAAACTGTCCCGTAGAACAGCAGTGAGTTTGTGTACAACAGAGAATAGTACTATACAAAAGCTATCTATTATTATTATTTATTTATTAACATACGTCTTGACATCCTGCTCGATTAACAGACATGATCTGGCTGCGGAAACTCCTGTACAGCATACGTTTATACATCGTGCAGGACCAACACACAGGGTCTGGCTGTGCAAACTGCCTTGTACAACATACGTTTCCACATTCTGCAGGACTAACACAGAGGACATGGCTGTAGAAACTGTCCAGTACAACACATGTCTCCACATCCTGCAGATCTAACACAGAGGACATGGCTGTAGAAACTGTTCAGTACAACACATGTCTCCACATCCTGCAGGACTAACACACAGGACATGGCTGTGGAAACTGTCCAGTACAACACATGTCTCCACATCCTGCAGGACTAACACACAGGACATGGCTGTGGAAACTGTCCCGTACAACACATGTCTTCACATCCTGCAGGACTAACACACAGGACATGGCTGTGGAAACTGTCCAGTACAACACATGTCTCCACATCCTGCAGGACTAACACACAGGACATGGCTGTGGAAACTGTCCAGTACAACACATGTCTCCACATCCTGCAGGACTAACACACAGGACATGGATGTAGAAACTGTCCAGTACAACACATGTCTTCACATGCTGCAGGACTAACACACAGGACATGGCTGTGGAAACTGTCCCGTACAACACATGTCTCCACATCCTGCAGGACTAACACACAGGACATGGCTGTGGAAACTGTCCCGTACAACACATGTCTCCACATCCTGAAGGACTAACACACAGGACATGGCTGTGGAAACTGTCCCGTACAACATACGTTTCCACATCTTGCAGGACCAACATACAGGACATGGCTGTGGAAACTGTCCCGTAGAACAGCAGTGATTTTGTGTACAACAGAGAATAGTACTATACAAAAGCTATCTATTATTATTATTTATTTATTAACATACGTCTTCACATCCTGCAGGATTAACAGACCTGATCTGGATGCGGAAACAGTCCTGTACAGCATACGTTTCCACATCGTGTAGGACTAACACACAGGACATGGCTGTGGAGACTGTCCCGTACAACATACGTTTACACATTCTGCACAGCCAGCACACAGGACGTACCTGTGGAGACTGTACCGGACAACAAACGTGTACACGTCATGCACAACCAGCACACAGGACGTACCTGTGGATGCGGTACCGGACAACAAACGTGTACACGTCATGCACAACCAGCACACAGGACGTACCTGTGGAGACTACCGGACAACAAACGTGTACACGTCATGCACAACCAGCACACAGGACGTACCTGTGGATGCGGTACCGGACAACAAACGCGAACACGTCACGCCACGTGTCACGAACAGCAAACACATATGACGTACTTGTGGACACGTGGTAACTGCCCCGTGCAATATACACTCGTCACGCCACCGGTCCTGTACAGCCTACACAATGACGTCACGAGCACAGTACAGTGGACGCGCGTGACGTCACATACCCCTCGCAACAAACGTGACGTGTCTCCAGAAAGCAGTACAAGGGACATGACGCTTAATTTATTTTTTATTTTTTATAATACTTTATGTAAATTGTTTTGGTAGAACTATGCTCTGCATGTGTATAGAATATCATATTTAGGTTAATATGTATCATGTGAGCGCTCAGGGCGTTGATGAGCGCATGATAAATGTACATTATTATTATTATTATGTATCCTACATCTCTACAGATACCTACCACCCCTGTTTATCACCCCCCCAACCCCTCCACCTCTAACTGATTTTATACGCTAATGTCACTAACAGTACCCCTACCCCCCCCCCCCCCCCCCATCCCACCACCTCTCTAACTGATTTTAAACGCTAATGTCACTAACAGTGAAGGCCCCGAAGGTGTCCTTAAAGATGTCGCCGATCTGTTGGAAGAAGTTCCTGGGCTTCTCTGTGGACATCGGGGGCTGAGCGAGGGTGGAGGCCAACAGGCCCACAAAGATCAGCAGCAGCATCTTTACGTCTGCACAGTCAGCAATGAGGTTAGGAATAAACACACACACGCACGCACACACACGCACGAACGCACGCACACACACACACACACACACACACACACACACACACACACACACACACACACACACACACACACACACACACACACACACACACACGCACGCACACACACACACGCACGCACACACACGCACGCGCGCGCACGCAGATACACACACACATACATACATACGCACAAACGTACAAACGTGGGAGTTAATTCGCGCTCGAAATACATAACACAAGTACAACAACAAAGCACGAATTAACTCCCTTGTTTGTTGATTTTTACCGTTTCAATTGATTGATTGAGGTCCTGTGAAAACAGTTTTTTAAAGCTTGAATATCTCTGCAAGATTGTAAAAAGTTGCTGAACTCTTGAGTTTAACCCCTTCACCGCTATGATGTCACTTGAAAACGAGAGCGTGAGCGTTTTTGTCTTCTTTTCGCTCTGGCATGTGACAGGATTTTCATCAATACGCACGGCATTGAAAGTAGATGTGTTATAGGACCGGAAAATATACTGTTCGCTTTCACGCCCTTGCATTCTTCAGCCCTGAAATCTTACAGGCTGGGGCAGTCAAGGGGTTAAATATGTGCACAAATAATCACACCAGTCAGTCAGTCAGTCAGTCAAGCGGTCAAGCAGTACGAGGAAGCCGGAAGACACATATTCGGATAAGAAGTGGAAAATACGCTGAAGAACTGTGGAAAAAAATACACACACCAACAGAGCGAAGAGAAGAAATAAGAAGAAACAATAATAATTTGGGAGCGGGGATAGCTCAGTAGTCAGAGCGCCGGACTCGTGATTGAAAGGTCGCGGGTTCGAGTCCCAGCAGGAGCGGCAGTAGAATTTTCTTCTCCAGGGTCAACTTTTTGTGCTGACTCTTATTTCGGTATCCGTTCCACCTCCGTGTTACTGCAGTAGCACGTAAAGCATCCCGGTCATTTTGTCAAAAGGGCAGGTAGCAGGTTACAGCTAAACACGCATGCACCTTACGTATGTGCCTTTGCATGAAGTGACATGGTGGATGGTTGTATGGTGTACACAGAACGCGCCGAGACGGCTGAAGTTTCATGTGGCGCCAGCAATGTCAGCGCTGTAAGTACACCACTTCGGTGGATATTGAAAAACGCGCTATGAAAGCTAGTCACTCATGTAGAATCACGTGCGAGTCCAGTGAGTCAGCCCGAGAGAGCAGAATAGCGCTATATAAAAGCGATGAACAAGAATAACAACAACAAAATAATCCTGCATGTCTGAGAATTACTCCAAATCGATGAACTAATTTGAGTGTATTCCCAATGATTATAACTGTTTAAAACAGGGTGTAAATAGAACGAGAACAAACAAACAAACAAAACTTATCTAGGGAAATGTACTCGCCAATAAGACGAAAACAAACAAACAAACAAACAAACAAACAAACAAACAAACAAACAAAACAGATATAGGGAAGAGCACTCGCCAATTCGACGAAAACAAACAAACAAGCAAACAAACAAACAAACAAACACAAACAAATCGGATACAGCTAAATGATATGTCAACATAGAAGTTAGGAAAAGAAGAACAAGACAAACAGTAGGAACATTATTTTAACTGCAATATACCTTCTGTTTTTGGAGCAATCAAACCCAAAATGAAAACGGCTGGCAATTTAGGTGACAAGATTTTTTATCTATTTATATATAGGCACGTGTTCCCCCTGTTCATGCGTCATTGTACGAACAGAACCATCTGTCTTCCAGAAAAAAAAATAAAAAAAATCAGAATCATGAAATGGAAGCACGACACATATTGGGTTAGGTCATATCATTGAAGAACATGAAGTGACGGAAATGTTCCACTGTCACAATGTGAATAACTGCGGACGTTGAGTATTATTAAATATAATATTATTTGTTAGTCTCTTGATTCAGTATCTAAGTAATTTCGATGACCTTTGCGCTAACGAAACTAAGGTCACTTTTTTCTTATCTTATCCTCTGCATAAAAAATGTAGTATTATCTCTTGCAAGATTTGTGTTTAATGTGACAGAATAATAAATAATCAAAGTCAATAAATATTAAGACATTCTCATTATCATCTGCAGAAAAAAGAGAGAAAAAACCCCAGTTCAAAGCTATTAACTACGAAGAAATGCAGTGTAAGTAAAAGAGTACTTATATGCACCTCATAAGGCACTTACATCTAAAATGAGCTCAAAGAGCAGAATGCAGAAATTGTAGACTATAGACATATACAGAACCTAGAGAAAAATGAATTACCCTAAATAGACTACAACACTTCATTCAACATCTTTCTAATCACTTTTAACACACACACACACACACACACACACACACACACACACACACACACACACACACACACACACACACACACACACACACACACACACACACACACACACACACAGGTGGACACACACACACACATATAAAGATTATTAATGACACTTTCAAAACTCATACAGTATTACAAAACGGTAGCAACATCGATACTAGCAATACAACTGAAGGTTACTGAATGTCACAGGCAATATAACCTGACGGAGACATGTTATCCATGCTGATGTGTATCAAAACTGCACACGTGGTATTTTATTACATTAAAGTCATACAAATACAGGCCTAGGATAGTGCAGAGTGTAGGAACTTACGCAAATTTATTTTAAAACTGCATAGTAAACTAAATGTTTTTAATTTGGGTGGGAGTGTGTTCCAGGTTGAGGAGCCAGAAAAATCAAAGCTTGTCTTAAACTGGTCAATACGAGGGCAGGGCGCGGTAAAACATAGTTTTTTTTTTACCCATACCGGGCAGGAGCTCGATGAAGAAAGTCACGCAGATAAGGGGGTGCCTTGCCAGTGTGTATTTTGAACATAGTTACACACCGATTAGATTTTAATTGCTTATGTAGTGGAAGAATATTTAGTTTATTTATTTTTTCCGTAGTTGACAAGGACTGATCTGGTAGGATTAAATTTACTGCTCGTCTATGAAGGGAGTTGAGCTTCTTTAGATGGAACTCACTGGCACCACTCCAAACAGTAGAGGTGTAGTTTATATGCGAGAGCAGGTGCGCTTGGAAAAAGATTTTACGAGCGTCACTGTCCACATAGTGCCTGAGCTGGCTGAGCAGATTTAAAAATAAATTCTTGGATAAATGCTTACATATAATTATTATCTATGTGAGACTGCCATCTTAGCTCTTCGTCAATTATTACGCCCAGGACCCGATGTTCCCGTACCTGTTGAACGGGACTTTTTCCTAGTGTGAGATTAAGGGTCAGGGGTCTACGCTGATGTTTTTGTCTTGTAGTTAGTACCATACATTTTGTTTTATGAGGATGAATTACCATACGATTTTGATCACACCACTTACATACGTCATTTAAGCCTTCATGAAGAAATGTTTGAACTGACTGAAGATCGCTTCCACAGGAATGAATAGAATTATCATCTGCAAAAAGACCACAGACGACATTGTCATTAGTTATGTTCAGGGGCA
>JABMCL010000939.1:95000-100000 GCA_018857735.1 Alviniconcha marisindica
CCCTAACAATTAACGAAACATTAAAATGGCTCACATCGCTGCCCATCCTAATGCAGGAGTCGTGCTGGTGGTGACAGTGTAGCGATAGGTATATATAATCTCCCTCTTCCCACATCTCCACCCTTCTCTCCGTCCCTAATAAGCCTTATGGTTTCTGTAGACGTTAAGCACCACGTTTACGTACTTACTTAGGTGCCGTTCACCGCATCACTGCGGACCTGAAGAACGGGCTGTTCGGTGACCTGCTGGGTCTGCTGGCCAGGCACTCCGCCAAGCGTGACTTGGGTCTTCTGACGGGTCTGCGGGAAAAGCTGCATCAGTTCCTGCAGCCCTTCGTCCAAATCGTGGAACAGGTCATCTGTGTGTGTGTGTTTTGGGGGTGTGTGTGTTTTGGGTGGGGTGTGTTGTGTGTGTGTGTTGTGTGTGTGGGGTGTGTGTGGGTGTGGGGGTTTGTGTGTGGGGGGGGTTGTGTGTGTGTGTGTGTGTGTGTGTGTGTGGGGTGTGTGTGTGTGTGTGTTTTTTTTTTTTGGGGTTTTTGTTTTTTTGTTTTTGTTTGTGTGTGTGTGTTGGTGTGTGTGTGTGTGTGTGTGTGTGTGTGTGGGTGGTGTGTGTGTGTGTGTGTTGTGTGTGTGTGTGTTGTGTGGGTGGTGGTGTGTTTGTGTGTGTGTGTTTGTGTGTGTGTGTGTGTGGGTGTGTGGGGTGTGTGTGTGTGTTGTTGTGTGTGTGTGTGTGTGTGGTGTGGTGTGTGTTGTGTGTGTGTGTGGGGGTTGTGTGTGTGGGTGTGTGTTTGTTTGTGGTGTGTGTGGTGTGTGTTGTGGTGGGGTTTTTTTGTTTGTTTGGGGTTGGTGGTTTGGTTTTTTGTGTTTGTGGTGTGGGGGTGGTGGTGGTGGTGGTGTTGGGGGGGGGGGAGAGAGAGAGAGAAAAAGAGAGAGAGAGAGAGAGGAGAGAAGAGGGGAAGAGAAGAGAAGAAGGAAAAGAGAGAGAGAGAGAGTGTTTTGGTGTGTGTTGTGTGGGGTTTGTGTGTGTATGGCCGCGCGCGCGCACGCGCGTAGCCGAATTGTCTGTATCTACCTCCGACCCACCTCCTTCAATAACTGTCACATTCTGTAACTGCACCTCCCCACTTCCCCTTTATGACACCATACCCTCGTGACGACATGGTGACGCAACATCCTGTTCTGACAGGAGGTTGGCGGAATAGCCCAGACGGTGGAGAGCCTGGCTCAGAACGTCCTCACCCAGGGTGCAGGCTTTGGCCTCGCTGACCTTCTCAACACCTTCCACCTTTAAGTCGTCAGTGACGGACTTCCCGTCCCAGGAGGCACCACACAGGTGACTGTAGGGAATACCTCACCTCTCCCCCACTAGCCGTTTCCCCTCCCCGTTCCCCCCGGCCAGCTATTCTCTCTCTTCTGTTCGTCTGTCTCTTTTGCCCTGAATACCGCACGGGTTACTGGGCGTAAAACACCAATTTACTTACCTAGTTTTTTTTGTTCTCTCGCCTCGCCCCTCTCTTTTCTTTTTTTTTCTCCGGGCTCCGTTTAAAGCGGCATCACTTGGGAAAAGGGCCCCCGTTATCGTGAGGTTTGGTCACTCGATTTTTAGAGCATTTGTCACCCGACGTTGCGCTGTAAAACATCAGTCCCCCCTCGGTCCCCTCTACACGCCTTGGTGATGGGAATTTGGGAACGCCGCCCCCCTCGCCTCTCTCTTGGGCATTAATTTCAGGTACTGGCTCTGTAGAACATCTCACCCGAGGTATCCAAGGAAATATCGCTCTGTAGAACATCATCACCCGGGGTATCCCAATAAAATCGCTCTGTAGAACATCATCACCCGAGGTATCCCAAGGTACATCGCTCTGTAGAACATCATCACCCGAGGTACCTCAAGGTACATCGCTCTGTAGAACATCATCACCCGAGGTATCCCAAGGTACATCGCTCTGTAGAACATCATCACCCGAGGTACCTCAAGGTACATCGCTCTGTAGAACATCATCACCCGAGGTACCTCAAGGTACATCGCTCTGTAGAACATCATCACCCGAGGTACCTCAAGGTACATCGCTCTGTAGAACATCATCACCCGAGGTACCTCAAGGTACATCGCTCTGTAGAACATCATCACCCGAGGTACCTCAAGGTACATCGCTCTGTAGAACATCATCACCCGGGGTATCCTCAAGGTATCATCGCTCTGTAGAACACTCAT
Source organism: Alviniconcha marisindica (assembly GCA_018857735.1). Taxonomy (NCBI): domain Eukaryota; kingdom Metazoa; phylum Mollusca; class Gastropoda; family Provannidae; genus Alviniconcha; species Alviniconcha marisindica. The sequence continues at coordinate 97,215 of JABMCL010000939.1, forward strand.
CACCCGAGGTATCCTCAAGGTATCATCGCTCTGTAGAACACTCATCACCCGAGGTATCCTCAAGGTATCATCGCTCTGTAGAACACTCATCACCCGAGGTATCCTCAAGGTATCATCGCTCTGTAGAACACTCATCACCCGAGGTATCCTCAAGGTATCATCGCTCTGTAGAACACTCATCACCCGAGGTATCCTCAAGGTATCATCGCTCTGTAGAACACTCATCACCCGAGGTATCCTCAAGGTATCATCGCTCTGTAGAACACTCATCACCCGAGGTATCCTCAAGGTATCATCGCTCTGTAGAACACTCATCACCCGAGGTAGTAAGTAAGTAAGTTGGTGTTCTACGCCCAGTCAACCATCACCCGAGGTATCCTCAAGGTATCATCGCTCTGTAGAACACTCATCACCCGAGGTACCTCCAAGGTAACATCGCTCTGTAGAACATACATCACCCGAGGTACCCCAAGGTAACATCGCTCTGTAGAACATACATCACCCGAGGTACCCCCAAGGAAACATCGCTCTGTAGAACATCATCACCCGAGGTATCCCAAGGAAACATCGCTCTGTAGAACATCATCACCCGAGGTATCCCAAGGAAACATCGCTCTGTAGAACATCATCACCCGAGGTACCCCCAAGGAAACATCGCTCTGTAGAACATCATCACCCGAGGTATCCCAAGGAAACATCGCTCTGTAGAACATCATCACCCGAGGTACCCCCAAGGAAACATCGCTCTGTAGAACATCATCACCCGAGGTATCCCAAGGAAACATCGCTCTGTAGAACATCATCACCCGAGGTATCCCAAGGAAACATCGCTCTGTAGAACATCATCACCCGAGGTACCCCCAAGGAAACATCGCTCTGTAGAACATCATCACCCGAGGTATCCCAAGGAAACATCGCTCTGTAGAACATCATCACCCGAGGTACCCCCAAGGAAACATCGCTCTGTAGAACATCATCACCCGAGGTACCCCCAAGGAAACATCGCTCTGTAGAACATCATCACCCGAGGTACCCAAGGAAACATCGCTCTGTAGAACATCATCACCCGAGGTATCACCAAGGTAACATCGCTCTGTAGAACATACATCACCCGAGGTACCTCCAAGGTAACATCGCTCTGTAGAACATACATCACCCGAGGTATCACCAAGGTAACATCGCTCTGTAGAACATACATCACCCGAGGTACCCCAAGGTAACATCGCTCTGTAGAACATACATCACCCGAGGTATCACCAAGGTAACATCGCTCTGTAGAACATACATCACCCGAGGTACCCAAGGTAACATCGCTCTGTAGAACATACATCACCCGAGGTACCTCCAAGGTAACATCGCTCTGTAGAACATACATCACCCGAGGTACCCCAAGGTAACATCGCTCTGTAGAACATACATCACCCGAGGTACCTCCAAGGTAACATCGCTCTGTAGAACATACATCACCCGAGGTACCCAAAGGTAACATCGCTCTGTAGAACAACATCACCCGAGGTTCCCCAAGGAAACATCGCTCTGTAGAACTACATCACCCAGGTACCCCAAGGTACATCGCTCTGTAAACATACACACCCGAGGTACCCCAAAGGTAACATCGCTTGTGAACATACTCACCCGAGGTACCCCCAAAGGGTAACATCACTCCATAAAGCTTTCGCACCCGCCCCTACACCCTAGGCATGGAAAGGGGAACATGCCCCTTAAACGCGTCATGAGGAAAGGTTTAATGCCCCGATATGGGGTGACGTTATGGGGATGTGGTATCTCCCATCTCCTCCCCCCTTGCCTTGATTAACCGTACTGGTTTGGGGGTGTAAAGCATCAAGTTGTTTACTCTCCCACCTTTTAATGTGTTATTAAGGTTACACCAATAAAATTTGGATATAGTCAGATTACCCCGGGGTCCAAACAACAATTCTAAAGATTTGTATATATATCAGAATCTCTTTTTAGGGGATTTTTTTAAAAACCAATCACTTTATTTATTGTTATGCTGCTGCTGTCCTATTACACTACTACTTTAAAATAATACTTTCTACTACACTATATACTACTACTATACTTTCTCTGCTTTGCTGCTGCTGCTGTACTACTACTGCAATAGCCTAAAAGGAAATTTGTAAAAGGCCCACCCCACGGATCAAAGCGTGAACAAAAATAAATAACAACAAATGACACCAAGAGGAAAATGTTTCACAATTTAACAGAAAGAAAAATAATTAGACATTAACATGTTTTTCTTTTCTTTTGCAGGAGTGTACCGGTCCTTTGTTTGGAAGAAAAATAAACAGTGATTGCAATTTTATGTTTTTCTTCTTCATTCTTTTTGAAATCAAAACCAGGTGAATGAGAGGGTGGGTGTGGGATGATGTGGGTTTGTGTGTGGGTTTGGTTTGGGGTGGGGGTGTGTGTGGGGTTTGTGGTGTGTGGGGTTTGTGTGTGGTGTTGGGGTGTGTGTGGGGTGTGGGTGTGTGTGTGTGTGTGTGTGTGTTGTTGTGTGTGTTGGGGGTGTGTTTGGGGGTGTTGTGTTGGGGTTGGGGTGTTTAAATGTGGTTGGTGGTGCTGCGTTTATGTGATGTGTGTGTGGCACACACGCGTTGTGTTGGGCGCGTTGCTCACTTGAGCTTAAATTAAAATGGGAAAATCAGTTTTTCCCAAAAATTGCCCCTTTAATTTATTCGTAAAAATTTTTCGGATTATTCAAATTAGTTCATACAACATCTTTTGAATATTTGGGGGGAAATAAAAACAAATAAAACAAGCTA
>JABMCL010000939.1:107500-112500 GCA_018857735.1 Alviniconcha marisindica
TACAGGTCTGAGAGTTTTTACGTTTTGGTTTGACAGAGAAAGCATTATTCCAGGACATTTGGGGTTTGCTATTAGTGTATGCTGATTGAGGGAAAGGGGGCGTATGTCTAAGAGTGTGTATGTGCGTGTGTTTAATGACTTAGAATTATTGAGATATGTTCTTCGTTGTGCGATCGAACGACAGCTTTAATTTCCCGCTGGATGAATAAATATATGTTATTTATGTTCGAAAATTTTTATCTGACGTTGAATTATGCTGAGACAATATGACACGACCCTACAGTACACATGCTCCTCTATGCTGACGTTGAATTATGCTGAGACAATGCGACACGACTCCTACAGTACACATGCTCCTCTATGCTGACGTTGAATTATCTCCGCAATACCTACGCCTGTGATGGGAATGCAACTGTGGGTTTATGGTTTCTAAGAGGATGAGACAATGGGACGCGACTCCTATAAAGCGTACATTCCACAGTGGCTGGCAACGTTGAAGTAATGGGAGTACAGTTTGGGATTATAGTCTATAATTATGAAGCACATGGCGACTTCTCCAAACCACAATCTGACAGTCCTGAAGGCTGTGGCTGCAAAAGGTATTAAACAACGCCACCTCTTCCCACTGTGTCAAAGTGTGGTGCTCAGTGTCATCTGACAACGGACTGGGCTCACAACAATGGCACAGACAAATCTGCTAAAGCCGGACAGAGTGCAGAATAAGGCAATGCGAGTCATACTGGGAACCACCAAGGACACACCTATTGATAGCATGAGGTTCATGCTAGACCTCCCACCAATGCAAACCTGACAGAAAGTGGAGCAGGTCAAAGCATACTTCAGTGCCGTCAACACCCCCCTCCCCACACACAACACACACACACACACACACACACACACACACACACACACACACACACACACACACACACACACACACACACACACACACACACCACAATCCACAAACCGTGACAGACACACACATCAACACTTTGGCATTTGTTTGTTTATTTGTATTCTATTTGGTTGCGTTTTATACTCAAGTGCAGTGACAGAATAATAAAAAGTGATAATGATATCTTCGTAACGTCCGAGTTTCTTCTACTGAGACGCAACCATGCATAAAAACTTTGAAAAAACTGTCGAGAATGCCAGACAGCAAAGAACAACACACCACACAACCAACAAAAAAACACACAACACACCACACACCCACACACACACCACACACCACAAACCAGTCAGTGGCATTCACTCACAAACAAGGTGCTACCACCATCACATGCAAGCACAGTGCACCATACAGGCCAACACCACACGACACATGACAGAACACACACACACACACACATCCCACACAGGACACACACACACAGGACCTATCATCCATCACAGCATCAAACACTAGGGGGGGGGGGGGGGGGGGGGAGAAGAAGGAGATTGTTGCTGGCAGCGTTTGGCGCAGCCAGTGCAAAACTTCTAGCTGCCACAATCGGCATCACGATTGATTTTACAAAGAAGGCGGTGTCGGGTACTTCTTGCCCAATATCATCAAAAATCGACTCTACGAAGAAGGCTGTATCTGGTGCTTCTTGCCCAACAAAGCAGGGTAAACATTTTGTCACTGATTCAGTAAATCGCTTGCTTTAGAACAATGGGCAGCAATCGTTTACCGGCTGTTTCTCGCATCGTTTAAGAAACGTGATGGAGGCGTTTGGTTCACCGTCAGATATTTGACCATTGTCGCGTAATTTGTTCTTCGATGACAGAAAGCATGAGTGACTGAGGACTATCGGAGGTCAAAAGTGAGGTGGGTCTCATCTCGTCTGCGCATGCCGATTGGCTCTAACCACCTCTACCGGTTATCGTTTGTTTGTTTGCTTTTTCCCCGGCGAAAAATTAATAAATTATTTCAAAGGCCACGCTGGGAAAACCTTTGAGAGACGGAGTGGAGCGCAAGCTGGTTTTCCCGGGCGCATAAATACCGTATTGAACATGAACTGAGCTGAAGTTGAGGTAGCCTTGTTTTCCCTTTGCCTTGTGACTGCATGCGCAATCGGATTATACGGAGGTTGAGAAAGTGCTACACGACTCCTAAAAAGCACAAGTACTACTCTTCGTTGACGCGGAAGTAACTTTGCATCTCCTTCGCTTGTGGTGCAAGTGCAGTGATGAATGTATGCGTTTAACCCCTTTACTGCCCCTACATCAAAATGAAAACGACCAGTAAAAGTGAGAAATCTGAAACCCTTAAGCCTTTTCTGTTTTCTTGTTCGCACTGACATGTGAAAGGATTTCCATAAAAATACATAGCATTGAAAGTAGATGGGTTATAGGACCGGAAAATATACTGTTTGCAGGTGCGTTCCAGCATCTTTCAGCCTGGAAATTTTACAGGCTAGGGGCAGTGAAGGGGTTAATACGGTGGTTGAGATAGGGCGATGCATGCAGCACATGAGACTTTCAGACATTGAGACTGACCCGCAGACAGTCAAACAGACAGACAGACGGATATACCAGGAAATCATACGCGGATACAGACAGACAGACAGACAGACAGACAGACAGACAGACAGACAGACAGACAGACAGACAGACAGACAGACAGACAGGCAGACAGACAGACAGACAGACAGGCAGACAGGCATGGATATCATGCCGGCAGGCAGGCAGACAGACAAACAGATAATCAGACGGAGGGTCAGACAAACAGACGGACACATAAGCAGGAATGAAGTCACAGACTGTATCTTCCTCATACGTACAAAGTATTCTCCGGAATTCCTCATTGAATAGGTGTTGTTCCAGAGTCCCGTGCGCTTGGCGTTGTCGTAAGCGTCCTCCTTGGCAGCGAGGTACCCTGGTATGATGACCTTTGCACACACGTTGTCAATGGCATGCCCGGTTTCATGCAGGAAGATGTCCTGTCTGTGGTAATTGTCTTTCCTGGAAAAGACCAGCAGACAATCCAAGACAGGCAGTTAGACGGACAAAGTGGGGCAGGGGTTGTCACCCCGATAATCATCGGCTAGTGCTTTACATAGGAAGGGGTTTTAGGTTCCATCCTCACTCGACACGGGCTCATCGCTGACGTTTGTCTTGTAGTCTGGAGGAGAAAGGTGGACTAAACTTTAATGTCTGGCCCCAGATGTATGAGGACCAAAGAGCCCCTTGAGTCTGTTTTACATAGCAGGGGTTCTGGTTTGACAATTGACAATTAATTCTATGGTCATTCGGTGTCTAATCGGTTTCGCGCGTGCACGATATTATAATCACAGAGAGTAAAATATGCCGTAGGGACGGGGACAAAAGATTAGAAGCTTTGCTGAACGAGATGAGTCTCGAGTATAGGGCCTGTCTAAATGGTGTCTGTGAGTCAGCACAAGCAGTGAGACCGACATATGACAATGGTGCCAAACCTAATGACTTGGAACTAGAAGTAGAAATCCGAGATAATACATACGGCCAACAAAGTAGATTCTCCTCCGCCCCAGTGACGATGGGTACACGGAAACTGCCCCCCAGGCCTCGGGCCCTCTTGTTCCACCACGGGTCCATTCCACTGTGTTCCGGGATGTCCAACGTCACTTCCGTCGCGCTCATGACGGCGAACCTGCCCCCGAACTTGTAGAAGGTGGCTCTGATACCCGAGTGGTCAGCAAAGAGGAAGCGGACTGTGTAACACGCTCTCTTCAGGGCGTCGTTCGACACCTTGCTTGACCCTGTCATCGAAAATAAGCATCATGTTATATGGGAGCCTGCCGTGGAAAGTGAACAGGCATCATTTACGTTGTCTGACCCTGTCATGGAATGTAAACACCACGTTATGGGAGCCTGCCATGGGAAGTAAACAAGAATCAGTCACATTGTTTGACCCTGCCAAGGAAAGTAAACGGGTGTCAGTCACGTTGTGGAACCCTGTCATACAAAGTAAACATGCATCAGACACATTGTGGAACCCCGCCTTGGAAAATAAACAGGTGTCAGTGATGTTGTGGAACCCTGCCATGGAAAGTAAACAGGCGTCAGTCACGTTGTGGAACCCTGTCATTGAAAGAAAACAGGCATCTGTCATGCTGTGGAACACTGTCATGGAAAGTAAACAGGTGTCAGTCACGTTGTGGAACCCTGCCATGGAACGTAAACAGGCGTCAGTGACGTTGTTGAACTCTGACATAGGAAGTAACTAGGCGTCAGTGACGTTGTGGAACCCTGCGATGGAAAGCAAACAGGTGTCAGTCACATTGTGGAACCCTGCCATGGAAATTAAACACACGTCTAACAGTCACCTGGTCCGACCATATAGGTACCATTTTTAGCCTGTAGACATCATGACTAATATTCGAGGTTGAGCGGTGAAGCCGATTCCAGTAACAACAATTTCACCACCATGACTATTATGGCATATATTCCACCTATACATGTATCAACAGCAACATGAATAATTCATAGCGATGATCATCAGCAATGTTTCGGTTAATGCATTGTTTCGTACACCAAGTACAGATATCGCTGTACACGATCAAATGTCTAATACTTAACATTTCATAAGCAGGTCTAGTTTAATACGTAACAGTAAGGCTTGTACAAAGAACAGACATCCTGTATACAGGACGAATGAAGCAGAATTATGTGTGTGTGTGTGAGGATATTATTATTCCTGAGGGCAGGAAAGAAATTAATGCAATAGCCCATATTGTCCAGAGGGCAAGGAAAAAAGGTTAATGCAATAGCTCATACTGTCTTGAGGGCAGGGCAACATTTAATGCAATAGCCCATTATTGTCCTGAGGGCAAGAAAAAAGGTTAATGCAATAGCTCATATTGTCCTGAGGGCAGGACAACATTTAATGCAATAGCCCATAATTATTGTCCAGAGGGCAAGGAAAAAGGTTAATGCAATAGCTCATACTGTCTTGAGGGCAGGGCAACATTTAATGCAATAGCCCATTATTGTCCTGAGGGCAAGGAAAAAAGGTTAATGCAATAGCTCATATT
>JABMCL010000939.1:122500-125000 GCA_018857735.1 Alviniconcha marisindica
ATGTGTGATGTAAGTGGTGGGATTAGGATGTTCATGCTGTGATGGGGATACTATTGTAGGAGTAGCAGTGGCGGTAGCGGTAGCAGTAGCAGTAGTCACATACACTTTCCAATCAAATTCAAACTGGGTATCATTTGTTCCATGTAAGCACATGTATGATTATACAGCTAATAATCAAGATACGTCAAGAACTGGCTTCTGCCCAGCGGACTTCAGTTGTCAGATAAGAAGTGCTTTGTAAAACAGCAATGACTTAAAGAAGCGTGAAAGAGAGTGAAAGATATATTATAATGGATGGATGCGTGTTACTGAATAAATGCCCTACAAGGATGTGCTTGGCAAAAACAAAGTAGTAGCAGTAGCAGTAATTATTGTTCCTGTTGTTGATTTACCGATGGGAAGAGAAACAAACAGCACATCAAACAAGTAGGCATACAGCAGGTTCAGCTTTAAGGTATAAAGACCGACCGACATACAAATAAACAGACATAACACGTCAGATCGACAGGCAGACGCAGGCAGGCAGGCAAACAGGCAGGCAGACTGGTAGACAGACGTATACAAGCAGACAGACGGACAGGCAGACGGAAAGTCAGTCAAGCAGACATTTGGTTGACAGACTGACAGACAGACAAACCATCGACGAGGATGGAATTCATAAATGATGTCATAGACAGTATCTTCATCATACTCACAAAATATTCCGCGGAATTGCTCATTGCATAGGTGTTATCCCAGAGTCCCGTGGCATTGGCGTTGGCGTAAAGGCCCCTCCTGGTAGCATCAAACCCTGGGATGATAACCCTTGCGCCAAGGCTGTCAATGGCATGCGCCGTTTCATGCAGGAGGATGTCCTCTGGGTGGTACTTGTCCTTGCTGGAGAACACCAAAGACAATCACACACACACACACACACACACACACACACACACACACACACACACACACACACACACACACATACACACACACACCCCGCACGCACGCACGCACGCACGCACGCACGCACGCACACACGCACGCACACACCACACACACACACAACACACACGAACATACACACACAAACACACACGCACGCACGCACACACACACACAAACACACTCACACACACACACACACACACACACACACACACACACACACACACGCACGCACGCACGCACGCACACACGCACGCACACACACACACACACACACACACACACACACACACACACACACACAATGATACATACAAATGATTGCACTACATTCGTAGATATATGTCATAAACATGTCAAACTGTAATGCATGATTCAGTATCTGTATAACAAAATTATTCTAGAAATAAGTATGAATGGGTGTGTGAACAAGTTATTGCATTCGATGTACGTTATAAGAATACACTCCCCACAACCATGTGCTTGGCAAAAAAAATAACCCCAGCAACAACAACCCCCAAAACAACAACAACAACAACAACAACAACAACAAACAAACAAAACAAACAAAACTAAAAACCAAAAAACCAAAAACAAACAAAAACAAAACAACCCAACCACCCTCCCGAAAAACAGCACAAAAACAAACAAACAAACAAACAAACAAACAACAACAACAACAGCAACAGCAACAACAACAACAGACAATCAAAAGACAGTTAGACGTGGCGCAGGGGTTGAATTCTCACTCCGACATTCTTCGGCTCGTGTTTTATAAAGCAGGATCGTATATATCATGGGTTAATTCTGTGCTCGCTGAGGCGACCAGTTTCTATAAAAGAGCGAGAGCAACACTGGGATTTGTGCGTGAGCCGGTTTGGCCTAGCGGTAAGGCGTTAGGCTGGTAAGCGGAAGGACCTCGGTTCGATACCCTCTTCGGCTCTCCTTTCTCTTCAAAAAAGGTTGTGGTTTGTGGACACTGTCTTGTGACTTTGTCCGTCACTTCCTACTGAAACATTAAAATGGCTCTCATCGCTGCCCATCTTAATGCAGAAGTCATTCTGGTGGTGACAGTGTGGCGATAGGTATATAATCTCCCTCTCCCCCCACCTCCATCCCCCCTCCCCCCCCTTCTCCCCGTCCCTAATAAGCCGTACGGTTTCTGTGGACGTTAAACACCATGTTTACTTACTTTACTGGGATTTGTGGAATCCAAATCTCTCATCACAATTAAAGCAGCTGCCCACAAGTCCAAGCTGCGACAAGAATTCTTCTCACAGGAAGACGCTCAGACTTTGCCACCACCTCAAAATTATTGATTGATGATCGCTTATATAGCGCTATTCACCGCTTCAGCAGACTCACTGCGCTCGCATGTGGTTCTGCATGACTGACCAGCTTTTTATAGCGCGTTTTAGTTTTTTTGTTTTTAATGTCCACCAAAGTGGTGTACTTACAGCGCTGACATGGCTGGTGCCACATGAAACTGCAGCCGTCTCGGCGCAAGTTCTGTGTACACCATACAACCATGCACCATGTCACTTCATGCAAAGCCACATACGTAAGGTGTATGCGT
>JABMCL010000939.1:135000-137500 GCA_018857735.1 Alviniconcha marisindica
AAATTATTGGCTAACAGCCATGAATAAATCTGTGGTGATTGGCATTGTATTCCTAGACCTAAAGAAGGCTTTTGATCTTCTTGATCACAATATCATATTGAAGAAGCTCACAATTTATTTTTAAAACCCATGTTCTCTACCATTTTGTTAGGTCATATCTTGATAACACAATGCAATGCATCTTACTCCATGGCTTTTATTCCTCTGAAGACTTAGTAAAGTTTGGTGTACTACAAAGTTTTGTCTTGGACCTATTCGTTTTAGTCTCTTTAATAATTATCTTCCATTACACGTGAAAAATTTCTCTGTTGATTGTGACATTTTGGCAGATGGCACAACACTGCACACATCTGGAAATAATATTCTGCAAATCAGAAGCAATATACAAGACCGTCTAGATAAGGGATCCAGTTGGTGTGACAATACTCATATGGTCATCACTCCGATCAAGACCAAGTCTATGGCAATTGCTGCCAGACAGAAACACCAGTTGTCACCCTTACCGCTCGATCTCGTTCCGGGCCCACATGGGGCAAAAATTCATCAAGTGTCGGAACACCGTCTTTTAGGTATAACCATAGAAAGTAAACTTTGTTGGGAATCGCATACTGATAATACATGCAAAACAGTCTCGAGACGAGTCTTCCTTTCGTCAAAACTAAGGTACATTGTAGACATCGACACCAGGAAACTGTTCTTTAATGCCGACATTAGGGCTCACATTGTTGGGCATCAGTTTTGCGGGACAGATGTAGAGATGTTCTCAAAAAGAGATGAAATTCTTTCCAGATACAACTCTAACTATTGACCAGAAATTTAGAGAAGATGAGGATAATGAGCCTACACAAACAACTGGAACACGAGGGTCTGTCGCTGTACAGGGTCCTTAACAATGAGGCCCCTATCTAACCTGTGCACACGCCCTCTCTGACGCTATTCCAACTCTAGGAAATATCAGCTTAGTTCGCCTAGGCCAAGGATACACATAATATTTCAAAACAAGTATAGCTTAGCTTCTCTGCTGCCTTTCTATGGAACAACGTACCTCTGACAACCAGATCTTGTCATTCGCCCAGCTCCTTCAAGCGAAAACTTCGTGTACTCCTTGAGGTAGTTACATGGGATGGATTGGGACTGAAAAGTAGTAAGAGAGAGAGAGAGAGAGAGAGAGAGAGAGAGAGAGAGAGAGAGAGAGAGAGAGAGAGAGAGAGAGAGAGAAGTTTTCAAATGATTGGCATTTCCATTGTAGTGATTGGTTATTTGAAACCTGGTTCCTACACCCATTCACTCATTTAGTTCCGCCCTGAATTCAGTTCCTCTTGACTTTCCGACTGTTAAAAAAGAAGAAGAAGAATTGTTGCTGTTGCTGCTGTTGTTGTGCTTACTAAGATCAAAATAAGCACCATATGTTGTTTTATAATGCTCCGTTGACTGTATTGTGGAGTCAGCAGACGTCGGTGACGGTTAGCGGAACCTAACTGCAATTTTGTTTTTCAAGTGTCACAGCTGGCCCAACGGCTTCTGTCGGCCTCTTTGATCACGTTCTAGCGGCCACGCGAACACGCTACCTTCGTGCCCAACAACAGAGAACGATGAGTGCAGAGAGGCCAAGCTGGGACATGTGTCGTTGTTGGGTACAGGCAGTCCCCTTATCCGTCACTAACGAAGCAAATTTGAGAAATCTAATGGCGGAGGGACGCAAAAGGACAAAAGACACACAGACATCGCCAGGTGGCTTACCTCTGGTGGATTCACAACGCTTGAGGTAGGCGTTGCTACAGGGATGCAGTTAGTGGATCAGGTTATACAGAGCTGGGTCATAGGCACGCAGCTCAGCTCTGGTGTTGATGTCGTTGTGGACGCCGCCACCTCCTGGTTCCCCCTCACCCCAGTTGACGTTGAAACAGCTCTGTATCCCATCCTAACTAATATCAGTACCCAGTATCTGCTACAATCATTGTGTGTGTGTGTGTGGGGGGGGGGGGGGGGGGGGGGGGGGCATGTGTATGTGTGTATGTGTGTGTGTGTGTGTGTGTGTGTGTGTGTGTAGTGCGTTTTTGTTTTGTTTTTTTAAATATTTTTTTGGGTATAATACTTTATGTAAATTGTTTTGGTAGGACTATGCTCTCATGTGTTAGAATATCATATTAGGTTAATATGTATCATGTGACGCCCAGGGCGTGTATGAGCGCAGATAAATGTACATTATTTATTTTTGATTATTATTTTATTATTAGTTTATATCTTGTCGTGCAAGTGCAGTGGCGGGGTTATAGTTACTAGGGGGTTGAGAAAGCGCGAACACTCCTACAAACAACATATTCCGTTATAGTGACGTTGAATAGCGATCTGCATCCCTCCCCTTGTGAGGAAATACAATGGTTACAGATTCTACATAGTGACAAGAAAAGTGCGACATGACCGCCAACAAACACACACAGATCTCCGTCTATGAGTGACGTTGAAGTAGCTCTGCAATCCTTCCCTTGTGGTGAGAATT
>JABMCL010000939.1:142500-145000 GCA_018857735.1 Alviniconcha marisindica
GAAGCAGCAATATATAAAGAAAACGAACACATTATATTACTGCCTACCCTTAATTCCATCCCCTCCCATCCCACACCACCGCCTCAACTGACACACAGCACGCACACACACACACAACACCACACACACCACACACACAACACACACACAACACACACACACACACACACACACCACCACGCACGCACCACGCACGCACGACACGCACACACGCACGCACGCACGCGCGCACGCACGCACGCACGCACGCACGCACGCACGCACGCACGCACGCACACACACACACACACACACACACACACACACACACACCCATGAATATGAAACAGGTAGCGGTTGGCATGTACAAATCAGTCAGAAGGCTTGGCGGAAGAGATGCGTTTTTAGGTTAGCTTTGAAAGTTGGGAGGGAGGGAGAAGAATATGAATATAATATATCGTGCGCGTGAATACACGCGTGAGTATCTGCCTGTATGAAGCAATGCGTTAGTGTGGGTGTGCCCATGCTGATTTTGTTTTATAATTATATTAAGGATTTGCTACTGTACGTGCCTAGTGCTCATAAAGTCAGACATATTCAAAAATATCCTTTATTATTATATTTTCCCCCTTCTGTTTCCTCTTCTGTTATTCTGCCATGGTTGTTGTTAATGTCGGTGCCATTATCCCTCTACGTTATTTCTACTGACTTCCCATGGCATGGAAAATGGCGGACGTCTGCTTGCTGTTCTTGTCAGCAGCATGCAGAATCTTATTTATCTGCCTCACTATCACTGTTGTTATTGTGGCAGTTTTCGTTTGTAATCGGAGATAAAAACAGATAAAATAAATATAAATGCATGGCCGGAACACTCCCAACTTCCCCCACCCTTCACCCCATGCTCTTCTTCGATTTTTGTCTTTTTCGAAACCGATTAGACACCGCATGACGACATAATCGTCAGTGGCCAAACCAGAACCCCTGCTATGTAAAGCAGACTTAAGGGTCTCTCTGGTCCTCGTACATCTGGGGCCAGACATTAAAGTTTGGTCCACCTTTCTCCTCCAGACTACAAGACGAACGCCAGCGATGAGCCCGTGTCGAGTGAGGATGGAACCTAAAACCCCTTCCTATGTAAAGCACTAGCCGATGATTATCGGGGTGACAACCCCTGCCCCACTTTGTCCGTCTAACTGCCTGTCTTGTGATTGTCTGCTGGTCTTTTCCAGGAAAGACAATTACCACAGACAGGACATCTTCCTGCATGAAACCGGGCATGCCATTGACAACGTGTGTGCAAAGGTCATCATACCAGGGTACCTCGCTGCCAAGGAGGACGCTTACACTACGCCAAGCGCACGGGACTCTGGAACAACACCTATTCAATGAGGAATTCCGGAGAATACTTTGTACGTATGAGGAAGATACTGTCTGAGTTCCGGTGTGATTTCCTTCCTGCTTATTTGTCTGTTTGTCTGTCCCTCTGTATGACTGTGTGTCTGTATGCCGGCCTTATTTGCCTGTCTGTATTCCCGTATAGTTTCCTGTTTACTCATTTGCCTGTCCGTTTACCGGTCTGTCTGTGGGTCTGAATATCATCACCCTTTCTGAACTACCGTATTACCGGTCTTCATTCATCACTGCACTTACATCACAGGCGGGGGCCGGAATGCAAAGTTACATCGACTTCAATGTAGAGGAATATTTGTGTGTGTTTTGTGTGTTTTTATTTTTTTAGGAGTCGCGTCGCTGTTTTTGAATCTCCGTATAAACCGACTGTGCATGCCATCACAGGCGGAGGGAAAACAAGGGTACCTCAACATCAGCTGAGTTCAGTTCAAGAAAGTATTTACGCCCTATTAATGCTGCTCGAAAACCTCATTCGGTAAAGTCCGGAAACACACGGGCGTCACTGTGACAGCTAAGCATAACTTTGTCGGACCTTCACGTTAGTGGGATGATCAAGCTTTCTCTCTCCCCTGCAGACGCATTAGTATTTCGCATGTTTGTCTTCTTGACGATGGCCCTTCAGCATCACTGTGTGGTTTCGAGGAGTCGTCTCGTGCTTCATAATTATAGACTATAAGCCCAGTACTGTACTTCCATTACAGGTACGTGTGTGTGTGTGGGGGGGGGGGGGGGGGGATGCAGTGCTGCTTCAAAGTCACCACTGCGGAATGTGTGTTTTGTGGGAGTCGCGTCCCACTCTAGAAACGACAAACCGACAGCTGCATTAATTCCCATCACAGGCGTAGGTATTGCGGAGATAATTCAATGTCAGCATAGAGGAGCATGTGTACTGTAGGAGTCGTGTCATATTGTCTCAGCATAATTCAACGTCAGCATAGAGGAGCATGTGTACTGTAGGAGTCGTGTCATATTGTCTCAGCATAATTCAACGTCAGCATAGAGGAGCATGTGTACTGTAGGAGTCGTGTCATATTGTCTCAGCATAATTCAACGTCAGCATAGAGGAGCATGTGTACTGTAGGAGTCGTGTCATATTGTCTCAGCATAATTC
>JABMCL010000939.1:152500-155000 GCA_018857735.1 Alviniconcha marisindica
GTCAGAGATACTCTCCAAAAGTCGTGCAAAGGTTTATCTAACCGCTCTTGCGTCACAACTTCTAAATTTGAATCTATAGTCCACTGGTTTTCGAGCTTGCACCCTTTCGTAATCTTGCCCGACTTACCCAGTTATTTTTTGGAGTAACTCGATCAAGCCTGCAAACTAATTTCTCTCCACGACCTCCTGTTCCAGAAACGCTGTATCAAACACCAGCATCCTCATTTTACTTCACCTATGAGTACATCAGACTGGAGTTGCTCTCTTACTAATTTCTCTACCTTTTACTCTCGGTCTACTATCTACTTCTAACAAAGCATCACACAAATAAACGAGATTTAAAGACTTATACACAACTATAACTTTATAACTTATAACGTCTAGAGATCGTCTTGTAACGTTTAGTTAAACACACGTATTAATTACTATTACTACATATGAATTATCACCACTATCCACACACTCTTCATTTATCATTAATCACTAAATTATATTATTTCTAAATGTATATATTTCTACAGTTTACTACTGTGTACAGTTGCACTCTTGGGAAGGGCTGGGTGGGTAGGGCTGTGGTAGTTTTCAGCTTGCGAAAGCTTACGTGTATGCATTGTGTTTATCTGGCGCTGTGAACACGTAAGGTTTTGTGTGGGAGTTTTTTTAAATTTTTATGCGCTATATATAAATTTCCATTCATTCAT
Organism: Alviniconcha marisindica; assembly: GCA_018857735.1. NCBI lineage: Eukaryota > Metazoa > Mollusca > Gastropoda > Provannidae > Alviniconcha > Alviniconcha marisindica. The sequence continues at coordinate 153,202 of JABMCL010000939.1, forward strand.
TCATAGGCCTACGTATGAAGTATCGCTATTATCCACATATTAATCATTCATTAATCTTTGACTTTCTGTGCCTAAAGCCTTGTCTATCAATTCTCCTGTTTCACTAAAATACGCCTTACTGTTACGTTCAGCTCAAGACGGTATCTATGCGCTCGGAAAAGCCCATATAAGCTCCACCCCGTCACTCAGAAGTTTTCCCACGTTGCCTTTGAAACGGTTCCAATGTTCGTCTGACGATAGCCCTCTCTCGTCCTTTCAATGACGATCGTCTAGCGCTTCCTCTTTCCAACGCCTCTCCTCCAGGCGATCGATGTTGTGATGTCCTTGGCTTTGTGCCCGCAGGTCACTACCTCAAACACTTCAACATTTCCGATCTTCCGAGAAGCAAGCAACTACTGGTCAGATTGGCAGGCACCACTGGGCCAATTTTATAATTGTCAATGGGAGTGAAAAGTGTGACTACACTTTACTACGGCTCGCGGTCTACACATTATTCTTACTGCTGTCAAAAGTGCATCACCCAAAGACGCATTGCTCCTTGCGCGTGTGTTGCACGTGCTAATTACCAACTGATCAGCCGTATTCTGCAACTGTTACCATGTCTGACTCTGTCACTAAACCTTGCTGTTACCCTTGATTGCCACATGACCACAGAAATTCGCACCTCCAATCAGGTACACTAAACTCATTATTTTTGAACTCAGTCGCATTAGTTCCATCCGTCATCTTCTGTTCACAGGTACCGCAAAAATTATTGTCCCTGCCTTTGTTCTTTCATGCCTTGACTACTGCAATTCTCTCCTCTGTCTGTCCTTAGTATCTCCTAAACAACCACTACAGCAGTTCAAAACAGCGCTGCTCGCCAAGACTGACTATGCACGTACCTCGTCATCTTGCATGCTTCTCTCCATCGGCTGCCCATTGATTAACAAATACAGTACAAACAGATCGCTTCTTTGTGCTGCCTCGACTTAAGTGTCGTTTCGTGGCTTGATAAAGGGGATTTCCCCGAAATTTTTTGAATAGTGTGTCTCCGTGTTAAAATAAACAAGCGTTCGTTTGAACCTTTTTGTGTTTAGATCTTGTGCTGCCTCGACTTGACCGCTCCTAGCTACTTCAGTGAACTTAACGTTCACAAACCAATCCGCCAGACACGTCCTTCTGCTGATGCTTCCATTCTTTTGTTTTCCTTTAGTACGCATGCAGGCACCCGCTGGTCAGAGAACTATTTCTTATGCTCCATCTTCTGTAGAAATTCCCCCCACGTGTATTGTCTGAGTACATGGGTGTGGCCATGTTTGACATTGGTTAGCTGAGTTTAACGGTATTGTAAAGAATTGAGGATGTACCTCTGGTGGACTTTATGTACCTTGTATTTACTCGCATGCCAGGTGAGAGTTACCGTAGGCGACTCAGGTGTTTGTTGTTGCGTTTGTGTGACGTCTTTGGTTTAAAAACAAAGTTGATTTACATTCATGAAAATATGGACAATCAAAATCATTGTATGAACATTAAACAAGCTAGGCTTATAGTAAATGCTCACAAACATAATTTACTAAATTGATTTGGCAACAACTGGTATGTATGTTTATATTAAACAACATGAAAACAACAACAAAAATCAATCGGAAATCAAGAGAGAGAAAGAGAGAGAGAGAGAGAGAGAGAGAGGAGAGAGAGAGATGAGAGAGAGAGATCTTGCAGTAACTGTTTAGTTGAGTTTGTCATTCCATGGCAAAACGACCGGACTGGGCAAGAAGTCTTGGACAGCTTTCAATTTAATGAGTTCATATTGTTTG
>JABMCL010000939.1:160000-162500 GCA_018857735.1 Alviniconcha marisindica
GGCCCAACGGCTTCTGTCGACCTCTTTGATCACGTTCGCAGGGCCGCGCGAACACGCTGCTTTCGTGTCCAACAATAAAGCACGATGAGTGCGGAACGGTCGATCTGGGGCATGTGTCGTTGTTGGGTACAGCCAGTCACTGATCCGTCACTAACGAAGCAAATTTTATGAAAAACATAATTATAAAAGATTAAAAGGAACGCTATTTATTAGGACAAAACACAATATGCGATTTTTCGGGGGAATCGTCTTTACCAAGAAAAAAAAAGAAGAAAAAAAGGAGAAAAAAAAAGAAAGAAAAAAGAGAGGCTTAAACAACAATTAAACTGGTGAACAATGAGATGTAGAGCTAGCTAGGACACTTATCTGCTTTTGGTATGTTGTTTTCGCGTCCAAAAGCAAACCTGAGAAATTGAATAAGGGCAGGACGAAAGAGGACAAAAGACACACACACACACACACACACACACACACACACACACACACACACACACACACACACACACACACACACACAGGTGGCTTACCTCTGGTGGACTCGCATCGCTTGAGGTAGGTGTTATTGCAGGGAAACAGCTGCCGGATCAGGTTATACAGAGAGGGATCGTAGGTACGAAGCTCCGCCCTGGTGTTGATCTCGTTGTGGACGCCATTACCTCCTTGTCTTCCCTCCGTGTTGACGTCGAAATAGCTCTGCAGGCCCTCCGCCTGAAGTAGCGCAAGTGCAGTAGCGGGGTTTAGTTATTACGGAGGTTGAGACAGTTCGACGCGACGCTTACAGAAGCTGTTGCCGTTGTAGAACCAGGTATCGATTATTTTGTAACAACAACACAATAATTTATACAGAGCAAATCTGTTTGTAGAAGAAAACCTCAATGCCATACCACACACCATTCACGCACATATTATACACATATAGATGCACACACACACACACACACACACACACACACACACACACACACACACAACACCACACACACACACAACACACACACACACACCACACAACACACACACACACACACACACACACACACACACACCACACACACACACACACACACACCAACACATCACACACACAAACACACACACACACAACACACACACACACACACACACACACACACACACACACACACACACACACACACACACACACACACACACACACACACACTCTCTCTCTCTCTCTCTCTCTACTCATAGCTATCACTTACTATGAGTTGCGTCATTTCAGAAATGTGACGCTTTTTTTCCGCAAAATGTTCTATCAAGCCACGTAGTTTGTTCACCGGTGACAAAAAAGAGAGAAGATTCTGAGTTGTCGGAGTATCGAAAGTGAGGTCCACAGGCCCACGTGCTTTGTCTGAGTGTCCTGATTGGCTAATCATGTCTGTCACTCAGAGCCGGGCGACAATCGAATACATTCATCCGATTCATAGGATGTTCATGCTGTTGCGGAGGTGGGCCTATTGTGTTTCTTCTTCTTCTTGGGAGACAAAAAAACAAACAGTACAACACACAAACACGCATGCATCAAGTTAAACAAGCATAGAGACAGGCAGACGAATGTAACAGACAGGAAATTATACAGAAATAAATACAGAGAGATGGGCAGCCATATCAAACAGACAGGCAGGCAGGCAGACAGACACACAGAGGGTCATACAAACAGACATGTAAACAGGCATACAGAGAGAGAGAGAGAGAGAGAGAGAGAGAGAGAGAGAGAGAGAGAGAGAGAGAGAGAGAGAGAGAGAGAGAGAGAGAGAGAGAGAGAGAGAGAGAGAGAGACAGACAGACAGACAGACAGACAGACAGACAGACAGACAGACAGACAGACAGACAGACAGAGACACAGAGACAGAGAGCGTCACCGGACAATATTTTCCTCATACGCACAAAGTATTCTGCGGAGTTGCTGAGTGCATAGGTGTGCTGCCAGAGTCTCGTGTGGTTGGCGTTGTCGAAAGCGGCCCGCCTGGCAGCGTAGAACCCCGGGAAGACAATCCTTGCACCCATAGTGTCAATGGCATGCCCAGTTTCATGCAGGAAGATGTCCTCTGGGTGGTACCTGTCATGGCTGGAGGACACCAACAAACAATCAGCAGACAAACAGTGAGACGGATGAAGCGGCCTAGGGTTAATTCTCACCCCGACGTACATAGGAAGGGTTTCAGGTTCGATCCAGACTCAACACGGGCTGACCGCTGCTGGTGTTGGTCTTGCAGTCTGAAGGAGAAAGCTGACTAAATAATTATCTGGCCCTTTGGCTGAGGACACAAACCACGTCAAAACCGGTGAACTTTGTGGCCACTACGGCAAGAGGTCGCTTGAAAGGTAGAAATCGAAGAAGTGTAGTGGGCACTTTTCCGGCCATGTTGCTAAAATAGATTTTCCATAGAGCCGCAATAGATAAGCGGCACAAAACGACACCACGTGTACTGGCAGAGCGTCTTCCTGTATGAATTGAGAGAGAGAGAGAGAGAGAGAG
>JABMCL010000939.1:175000-180000 GCA_018857735.1 Alviniconcha marisindica
ACTTACTGCGGTGCAGTCTTTCAAAAGTAAATTTGGAGCTAAGTACCGTGACTCCTTCGTGAACGTAGGGTTAAATCAAAGATGCGGTGCAGTCTTTCAAAAGTAAATTTGGAACTAAGTACCGTGATCTCGTTCGTTAAATCAATGATGCGGTTCAGTCTTTGAAAATTAAATTTGGAGGTTAGTACTTGATCTCGTTTGTCAACGTAGGGATAAATCAAATATGCGGTGTAGTCTACCAAAAGGAAATTTGCAAATTAGTACCATGATCTCGTTTGTCAACGTAGGGTTAAATCAAATATGAGATGCAGTCTTTGAAAAGAAGAAATTTGGAACTTAATACCGAGATCTCGTTTATCAATGCAGAATTAAATCAGGATCCGGTGCAGTGCTTGAAAAAAGAAAAAAAAAGGAGGAAATTTGCATTAGTATCGTGATCTAGAAGAAACTTGTGTGTGTGTTTTGAACAGGTTTAAGCTTCATTAGCTGAAAATAAATTTGGCATTTAAACATAACTACAGCCTCCATCTAGTACAAGCTAAGTTGTTCAGATTTCGTTCCTATACTTGTTTTCTGTCTGTGTGCTGCTTGAACAACAACGACAACAACAACAACAACAACAACAAGAAGAAGAAGAAGAAGAAGAAGAAGAAGAAGAAGAAGAAGAAGAAGAAGAAGAAGAAGAAGGAGGAGGAGGAAAAAAATGACGAAGAAGAAGAAGAAGAAGAGAAGAAGAAGAAGAAGAAGAAGAAGAAGAAGAAGAAGCTATTGTCTCTGAAAATCTGCGCATGGTTTGCATCGCCTAATTAAGTAAACGTTCTGTTTGATTTACGATTCGTTTAAGGCAACTCCATATTCTTCAAATTATGATCCACTTTGTCTTCTTACCAGTTTTTCGATAATTCTGTCTCCGACAGTTACTGGGCGTAAAACACCAGCTTACTTACTTACTTACTTACTTACTCTGTATCATTTCAGCTCTAAATTCATTTGCTGTCTTATTTAAGCTTTTGGTCTTCTGCCTCATTTAGAGTTGTTCGAAGTCTGTTGTTTTGTTTTACTTTTCAAGTTTTGCTTTATTTCATCTGTGTGCTAGAACGCTAGCAGTCATTCTGTTTCAGATTTTTTTCTCATCTGTGTGTCATTCGTCTCGTTTGAGCTTTTTGTTTTCAGTCTAATTTCAGCTATCGCCCTGATATAACCGTACCGTAAAACACCAACTTACTTACTTACTAATTTCAGCTGTTCGTCTTCTACTCGTGCGCGCCCGTGTGAGTGCGCTCATGCGCGCGCGTGTGTGTGTGTGTGTATATATATATATGTAGGCTAATGCAGCCCGTTCCTCGCTTTTTGTCACTTAATTTGCTTCATATAATCATTGTTATCGTCGTTTATCGCTCGTGGTGTCTCAACGCGGGAGCATGTTTGAATTTGATTTCAGCACAGCGCGTCGAGCTCAATTTGCATGTAAGAGATACGCGCTTTACAAGCATTTAATCATCGTCAGTATTATTATTATTATTACACAACCAAGATAAGGCCGTGCAATGGCTGTTTTCCTGCGACAGGAGGGTGTTTTATTCTGCCGACGCACATGCGTATCTTTCGCTGGAGTCACGAATTCATTCCAGGTCTCACCAATAAAGTCACAACATGATCTGATAGCCATTTTACATCTCGTTTAAAATAATGATTCCGCCCCACTTGTCAAGCTTTCAGGAGGGTATCATAAAACTTTCGCAACCAATTTACTCGAAACACAATGAGCCGGCTACAGGTGTCCACGGGATGTTTTATCTGTGTAGCCATGCGAATCACACACAAACTGACACGAGAGCCGCTTTCAGCTGTATCAAATTTCAGCCGACTTTTTCTTTAACTATGAGACTTTCCTGTTTTAATGGCTTGCTCGTCCAGTCGTGAAGATTCTGCCGGTCCCATCATCAACTGAGCCACAAGGCTGTGTTTTCGTATTCACCCAGGTGGACGTCCAGGAATCAGAGCGTCGTGAACGGCGAAAAGTCTCTTCGAGGAGGAGACAAAACAACACGAGACATCTTCGGAATGCGAACTCACCGCATCCAAAGAAGACAGATCCTACAAGAACAATATAGGGACTACTCAGGTAAAGAGAAGAGATATACAGGAGCTATATCGACCTAACCTTAGGGAGATTTTACAGGAGCTATATTCACTCCAGAACAAGAGGTACCTTTCAGCAGCTGTACCTTCCTAACGCCCACCCCCCCCCCCTCCCCAAAAAGGAAGAAAAAAAGAGAGAAAAAATGAGAATTTTACAGAAAGAAAAAAAAGAGAAAAAAAAGAGAGGAGAATTTTACAGAGGTTATAGTCGCCTAAACAATAACAGTAATAATAGGGAACTTATAATAAAGCGCTTTCGGAAACTAAAAGCGCTTTACAACTTAAAGAAAAAACATACAATGCACAAATACCCATGATCAGACAATTCAATGGTATATAAAAAAGCAAACGAAACGTACAAACATTAACAAACATCTTCATACGAAGCATGGCAATACACGCATTCAGCGGACAGATATTATTAATTTTACAGGAGCTACCTATACTGTCTTTATGCGTTCCTCCTTCTGTGGGGAGGTAGTGTATACCCGTCTTTTGATTTTCACGAGACGACTTGTGAGCCGGTTTGGCCTAGCGGTAAGGCGTTAGGCTGGTAAGCAGAAGGACCTCGGTTCCAATCTGCTTCGGCTCTCCTTTGTCTTCAAAAGTTGTGGTCTGTGGACACTGTCTTGTGACTTTGTTCCTCACAATTAATGAAATATAAAATAGCTCTCGTCGCTGCCCACCTTAATGCAGAAATCATTCTGTGGACAGTGTAGCGATAGGTATATAATCTCCCTCTCCCCCCACCTCCATACCCCCTTCCCCCCTTCTCTCCGTCCCTAATAAGCCTTATGGTTTCTGTGGACGTTAAGCACCATGTTTACTTCATGAGACGAATTGCATGTCAATTCGTCTGCCACTTCTGCAGCCGTCTTCCGCTTTCGAGGGTTGATGCTTTATGTTCGTGTGTTCAAGCAGTATTATGGCTGCCAATGCATGGGATGTTTAACGTGCGCACAGATATCAATGTATGGGTGCACAGGGGGTGTTGCAGGAACACAGTATGAGACTCTTCGCTAAAAACAAGACAAATTTTGCAGGATCTACCCATCTCAAAAAGAGAGAAGTCTTACAGGAGCTAAGAGCGTAAATATACCCTAAAAACAACAGAGACATTACAGGAGCTACGAGCATAACTATACCCTAAAATCAAGATAGATCTTACGCGAGCTACTCACCTCAGAATAAGAAGGATTTTATAGAAACTATAATTACACCCTTAAAAGTAAAGGGATCTTGTAGTGGCTGCCCACCGCAAACTAAGAGATGACAGAAGCTATATGCCATCTCAAAACCAGAATTACAGGCGCTACCCATCCCAAACCAGACAAACCTTAAAGGAGCTATCCATCAGAAAACAAGAGAATTTTTACTGGAAGTAACCCTAGCAAAACGAGAGAGACCTCACAGGGGCTATCAACCTCAAAACAAAAGCCGAGATCTTAAGAACTATAGTCTCCCACATTTATGACAATTAGAGACATCTTACATGATAATATACCCACCTCAAGACTACAAGAAATCCGCAGAGAGAAACAAAAGGGTTGACATCATGCACATTCGGGAAACACCTTTCCGCTGTGTACATGGTTATCAAACGCAAACAATGAAGAGACGTTTTAATAACCACCACATCCTCCCCTCCCTCAACTCCCAAACTCCCCTTTTTTCACCCTTTGTTCCTCCCTAGGGTAGCCATGGTTTGTTTTGCTGAGGTCCACATTAAAGTACCTCGACATTCCTCGTACCAGACTCGCCACTGCTGTTTCCCGCGCCTTTTCTGTTTTAGGTCCCTCTACATGGAATGACCTTCCCCTTCCTCCCCACAGAAACCCTCTCCGCCGGGACTCCTTCAAGTCAAATCTCAAGACATTCAGTCTTTCCCAACACTATAGACCTGCCATGTTTTTCGCTCCGTGCTGCTGTTTTTATACGTCTCAAGTCTGTGTTTGCTGCCCGGTTAAAGCTGTGTGTAAATTCAGCTTTGCAAAGTCAGTATGCTCGTGTGTGCCGGTGCCTGTGTGTGCGTGCATGAGTGCGTGCATGAGTGCGTGCGTGTGTGTGTAGGTAGATACTTTAATTATTATCATAACTACAGAAACTTTTTTACGCATATTTTGGTCAAAGCCCAATGTGCAGCTTTTGTATTTGTTCTTGGTCTTGTATGGATCATAATGAGCCATTCTCTCTCTCTCTCTCTTGTTTAAAATGATTTTGTAACTCTCTCTCTCTTTTGAAAATTCAGATTTACATTGTCACACCAGTTTGAAAAAAAGAAGTCTCTAGCGCGATTACTGTAGAATCACAACGAACCTTTTGGTGATGTTCACCGTCATCTGCAGGGTATGTCTTAGTCATGGTACATGTTTAAAAAAAAAATCCTTCTGACGAAGACAACAAAATAATCAAAAAAGGGGAGAGTGGGGGGTTGAGGGTAGGGGTGGGGGAGCAAGGCGAAGGAAGGAGCAAGAAGGAGGTAGAAGGGGTAATGATGAAAGGATTCAGCGAAAGCAATGCAAGACAGACAGAGAGACAGACAGACAGACACACACACATACAAAAAGGAAGCTTCAAACTAAAACCGTTTTTCCTGTCCAACACACTCTCTCACGACCAGACTGCTCGCCACAGGCCCCCAGGGCTGTGTGTCCTGACAGCGTTGGGAAAATACAGACAGGCTGTTTCTGCCCATGAAGAACTCTCCTTCAATTTTCATCGTTCCCACTCTCAGACACGTTGCGCTCCTCCTTCTCCCCCCACACCCCCCTTCCCGTCTCTCCCTTCCACCCCCCCCCCCTCCCCCACCACCGAATCCGCCTCTCCCTTCTCTTCGTCCCAAGGAGGCGTGGCCCAGA
>JABMCL010000939.1:197500-210000 GCA_018857735.1 Alviniconcha marisindica
TGTCAACGGAAAGGGAAGGTGATCTCTCCTCTCTCTCTCTCTCTCTCTCCTTACATATATATATATATATATATATATATATATTATATATATATATCCATATATATATAAAAAATGGACCACATTTTTACCCGTTTTTGTAACCTTGGTCTGAATAGATCACCAAACCTTACATTTTTAATCAGCAGGAAAACCTTTCCCCCTGAGTTTAAGAAAGCAAAAGTGATCCCATTGTCAAAAACTCGCGACAAGACAAATTTGACTGACTACAGACCAATATCACTGTTATCTGTCCTGTCCAAACTCCTCGAAAAGCATGTGCATGTGCAGTTAAATGATTATTTGGAAAAACACCTACTCATTCACCCCTTCCAGTCTGGCTTTCGATGTAAACACTCTTGCAATACCGCCTTAGTACGGCTTACACATTCTTGGCTGACAGCGATGAACAGATCTGAGGTGTCTGGCGTGATATTCTAGACCTGAAAAAGGCCTTTGACCTTGTGGATCACAATATCATGATGTACAAGCTTGGATGCTACCTTCAAAATTCAAGTTCTCTACCGTTTTTCAAATCGTATCTTGAAGGCAGAACGCAAAGTGTTTTCCTCCATGGCTCATATTCTTCTGAAGGCTCTGTAAATTTTGGGGGATACCACAAGGATCTGTCCTAGGGCCTATTCTGTTTAGTATTTTTATCAATGACCTACCATTGCATGTAACGAATATTTCTGTTGCTTGCGACATGTTAGCAGATGACACAACACTCCACACATCCGGAAAAGATATTATGCAGGTAGAACACACATTCAGGAAAGCTTAGACCAGGTCTCATGTTGGTGCGACAATAATTCTATGGTCATCAATCCAAAGAAAACCCACTCTATGACAATCGCTACAAGGCAGAAGCATCAGCTGTTACCTTTATCGCTTGATCTGTTACTATACGGAGTGAAAGTTGAACAAGGCAGAACACGACTTTTAGGAATAATTATAGACAACAAACTTGGTGGGATACACATATGACACACTGTGCAAAACACTCTTAAGCGTGTCTTCCTTCTATCTAAACTAAAGTACATTGTTGACACTGATACTTTAAAGCTTTTCTTCAATGCCCACATTAAATCCCACATTGACTACGCATCCGTAGTGTGGGGCGGCTGTAGTGATGCTCTCAAAAAACGATTAAATTCTCTACTAAGAAGACCGGAAAGCTAATCCTTCCAGATAAAAATCTAACCACTGACCAGAAACTGAATAAAATAGGAATATTGAACCTTCACAAACAACTGGACTACAACAAGGGTGTTTTTGTGTATAGGGCACTTACCAACAATGCGCCAGTGTACATATCTAGCTTGTACAAAGCTCCCCACTCTAGCTCCAGAAACAACTACCTTCAGTTACCAAAGCCAAGAATAGATTTATTCAAAACAAGCTGGCCTTTTCTGGTGCCCTGTTTTGGAATAGTCTTCCAGTGCACCTCAGATCATGTCACTCACTCAGCCCCTTTCAAGAGAAACCTCCGTGAGCACCTTAACACAACCGTATAAGACAGTTAAACCCTCCCTACCCACCCTCTTTTTACTCTGTAAAACCAGGTTGCTATACAGATGCCGGTATCATCGTTTATCGCAAAAGTGTTCTGTTGCTAGTGGTTATGTGTGTGGGGTTGTGTGTGTGTGTGTGTGTGTGTGTTGTGTGTGTGTTGTGTTGTTTTTCGTGCTATCTGTGTGAGTGAATGCAGCATTGCCTACTGTGATTTATGATCTGATCTACATGCTTTTTCTTGCTTTTTCCCTCTCCCCCTCCAAATTGAGCCATGTTATGTTTTCATGATTTACAAATAATTGCGAGATATGTCAACACCATTTTTGCTATGTATACATCTTATTTATTCATTGTCATTTCAAAGTATTTTCAATGATTTTGCTGTTCCTGTATGTTTATTACTATTAGTAGTGGTAGTATTATATTTTATTTGTTTATGTATTGTTTATCCTGTTTAAATATTAATCGAGTTTGTAAAACATTTTTAATTTTTTTTTATATAATTGTTTTATTTTTTACTTATTCGGTAGTTTAGCAAGGACTATTGTTAGACAGGTCTAAAAGAACCTAAACTACATTCCTTGGAAAATAAAGTTTTCGAAATTCGAGTTCGAGTTCGAGTTCTCTCGTCTCTCAAGTAATTTCAATGATGTTGCTGTTCCTGTATGTTATTACTATTAATAGGGTAGTTTATATTCTATTTGTTTGTATATTGTTATCATGTTTAAATATTAATCGAGTTTGTAAAGTTAGTTTTTTTTTTGTTTTGTTTTCATATATTGTTTCTCCATTGTTCACTTATTCATAGTTTAGCAAGGACTAGTTGTTAGACAGGTCTAAATGAACCTAAACTACAATCCTTGGAAAAATAAAGTTTTCGAGTTCGAGTTCAGGCTCTCTCTCTCTCTCTGTCTCTCTCTCTCCCTTTTCTCTCTCTGTCTGTCTGTCTCTCCTTTTTCCTTCTTAGCTCTCTCCTCTGTCCTCTCTCCATCCTCCCTCTCTCTCCTCTCTCTCTTTCTCTCTCCCTCTCTCTCTTCTCTCTCTCCCTCTCTCTCTCTCTCTCCTCTCTCTCTCTCTCTCTTCTCTCTCTTTCCCCCTTTTCTTCTTCAGCTTCTCTGTCTCTGCCCCTCTCCCTCCTCCCTCTCTCTCTCTCCCTCTCTCTCTCTTCTCTCTCTCCCTCTCTCTCTCCCCCTCTCTCTCTTTTCTCTTCTTTTCTTTTCAGCTCTCTCTTTTCTTCTTCTTCTCTCTCTCTCTCTCTCTCTCTCTCCTCTCTCCCCTCTCTCTCTCCTTTCTCTCTCCCCTCTTCTTTTCTTCTTCAGCTGTCTCTGTCCTGTCTCTCTCATCCCTCCTCCTCTCTCTCTCCTCTCTCTCTCTCTTTCTCTCTCCTCTCTTCTCTCCCCCCTCTCTCTCTTTCTTTTCTTTTTTCACTGCTCTCTCTCTTCTTCTCTCTCTCTCTCTCTCTCTCTCTCTCCTCTCTCTTTTTTCTCCCCTCCTCTCTCTCTCTCTCTCTTCTTTTCTTCTTCTTCTTCTTCTTTTCTTCTTCTTCTGCTCCGCAACCAATTTCATTGAAAATGCGACCCAATTTCTTTTAAATTCGGGTTTTTTTTCTTCTTTTCTTTTTTTGAGATCAACACCGGATCTCGAAAGGACATGTTTCTTTCCTTATTTCTGGTCAATACCGCATTATGGAAAAAGGGTTTTAAGCGGTTCGAAACCATTCTGTTAATTATTGGATGGGGGGTTAGTGCTATAAATTTAAAAATGTTACCCTAAGGGCAGATACTAGTCAATTAAAATCAACGGGGATTTAAGACAAAATTCGTTCAACGAAGAAGAAGAAGAAGAAGAAGAAGAAGAAGAAGAAAGAAGAAAAAAAGAAGAAGAAGAAGAAGAAGAAAGAGAAAAAGGGAAAGAAAGAAGAAAAAAAAGAAAAAAAGAATACATTTTTTGTGCTTTGCGTCGGTTTGACGCCAAAAGAAAGTGGGTAGAAGGATATTATTTTCAATTTCATTGTAAAAGCGAACAAACATGTTAAAATCACAACACACACACACAACACACAAAACCACACACACACACACACACACACACACACACACACACACACACCACACACACACAGCCCCACACACGCAAAACCACACACACACACAACCACACACACACACACACACAGAATCCATTCGAAGCCCCCCACAACAACAAAAAACTAAAAACTAAATTAATATATATATTGATGCAATATTGACAGAACAACCATACGAATTCTGCAAAACCATGGAAATCACTGCACGCTAGTTGTGATCAGGGTTCAGTTTAGGTTACGGTTAGGTTAGAATTAGTACTCGAGTGATGCTTAGAGCTTCGGGCAATGTTTAAAGTTCGCTTTGGACTAGCCAGGGTTCGGTCTAAGGTTGAGGTAACATTTAGTGTAAGGGATTAACGTTATTATCACTAATTTTTTTTGGAATGGGTCATTAATCCCTGCAGGAAATTTGGGTCGCTTTATCCGAGTTAGGGCACAGCAGCCGCAGGAGCAGCGCTAGTCATACCTGCCATTGTGTGCATTATTTTCGTGTGTCCACGAAACGATGGTATGGCTGCCTGAGTTTGGGATTTTTAACGTGTACACATAATGCGTGGGATTGCACACGAGGTCTGTGCGGACACTGTAAGAGGATCTGCACTGAAAGCTGGCTCTGGGAGAAAAATCGCTTGCTGCTCTGGAAAATCGAACTTGTGTCAGTATTGCGCCTGGCTTTTAAGCTACTTAGGGTCGTCTTAAATCAGGATTAGGAGTTAGATTTGGCTTCCGTTTATGCTTTAGTGTTATTGCTGGGTTACAGAGCATAGGTTCAATATTTGGGTTAGGGGTTAGGGTTAGGCATAAATTTAGAGTTAGGTTGGTTAACGTGGTCAGCATGACTAGTAATTAGTATTACAAGGGCCAGAGTTTTGGTTTAGTGGTTTGTAATAGGGTTACAGTTTAGAGTCGAGGTTAGACCTGACTGAAGTGCTGGGATTAAGGTTTAGGATTAGGGTTTGAGATTTGTGGTTATGTTTCACGGTTTGCACAGTTTCAGTTTGGAGTTAAGGTAAGGTTAGGTTTGAGAGAGAGAGAGAGAGAGAGAGGGAGAGAGAGGGAGAGAAGAGAGAGAGAGAGAAGAGAGAGAGAGAAAAGAGAGAGAGAGGAGGAGAGAAGAGAGAGAGAGAGAGAGAGAGAGAGAGAGAGAGAGAGAGAGAGTCTGTGCGTGTGTGTTTATAAACTCTGTTTCTATGTGTGTACGCATGTGTGTGTGTGTGTGTATGTGTGTGTGTGCGCGCGCCCGCGCGTTTTTATGTATATGTGTGCGTGTTTGTGTTTGTGTGTGTGTGTGTGTGGTGTGTGTGTGTGTGTGTGTGTGTGTGTGTGTGTTAGAGAGAGAGAGAGAGAGAGAGAGAGAGAGAGAGAGAGAGAGAGAGAGAAAAAGGAGAGAGAGAGAGAGAGAGAGAGAGAGAGAGAGAGAGAGAGAGACAGACAGACAGACAGACAGACAGACAGACAGACAGACAGACAGACAGAGAGAGACAGAGAGAGACAGAGAGACAGAGAGAGACAGAAAGGGACAGAGAGGGACAGAGACATAGACAGAGAGACAGACAAACAGACGGACGGACGGATGGACGGACGGAGAGAGAGAGAGAGGAGGAGAGAGAGAGAGAGAGAGAGAGAGAGAGAGAGAGAGAGAGAGAGAGAGAGAGAGAGAGAGAGAGAGAGAGAGAGAGAGAGAGAGAGAACAAGTCTCACGCAGTCAAGGAGAATAGTTATGGCTCAAAAGGGTATACGTTTACAAGTTGACAAACACGTATCGTATTGTTTTTGTTCCAAGATACCACGAAACCAAGCAGGACAATTCAAAACTTGCTTCTTTGACGAAGACTGCGGAAGAAAAAAAGAAGAAAGAAGAAGAAGAAGAGAAACGAAAATACAAACAACTGTTACAAGATCTGTTGAATCTGATTGGAAATCTTCCCCAAAGCAGCTGATACATTCTGTGCTATACAAGTGGAAACAATACAGGGATATTTTGTTTCTGCAACAATTTGTCACTAGACAAAGAACGTAACGGGTTTTGTCTGAACGCAGGTATTGCATCCGTCCCGTCCTTTATTTTGTAATAATTTTTCGTCTTTCCTGATCTGGGCTTGAAATCAGATCTCCCCCCCCCCCCCCCCCCCCCCCCCTCCCCAACCCCTCGTCTGTCTGTCTCTCGCTCTCCTCCTGCGTCTGTCTCTCTCCCCCACCCGCCCCGTCAGTCTGTCGCTCTCTCGCTCGCTCGCTCTCTCTGTCTCTGTCTTTCTGTCTCTGTCTGTCTGTCTGTCTGTCTGTCTGTCTGTCTGTCTGTCTGTCTGTCTCTCTCTCTCTTTCTCTCTCTCTCTCTCTCTTCTCTCTCCTCTCTCTCTCTCTCTCTCTCTCTCTCTCTCAACACACACACACACACACCACACACACCACACACACACACACACACACACACACACACACACACACACACACACCACACACACCACCACACACCACGCACGCACGCACACACACACACACACACACACACACACACACACACACACACACACACACACATCAACAACAACCACACACACAAAAACATGCTGGTGAATTTATTTTTCTGGAGAAAAATAAATAAATCGAAAGCTTTTTGGAAATGATTTAAGTTACACCGCTTTCAAAAGAGACACGAATGATGAATAAAAAACCTTTCATTGAAGTGGAAAATGAGAACGCAAATTAGCCAAAGCACACAAAACGTGCAATTCCGCCTGCACCAGCTGAGAGAGGTTTCGGTTACACTGGTTTTGCCCCCAGTCTTGGAGGTCCCGACACCAAACAGTTTATCAGAGTGATGTCCCTTTACAGACTCTCGTTTGTCATGGCGGCGGTTGACATAAAAGCTAGCTCATCTCTGTAAAGAATACAGCAGCGCTGGCAGGTCGCCTTAGGTGTGGGGGGAGTTTAATCAGTAGTTTTCCGGAAAGGGCGAAAAGCAAAGCAAGATTAATCTTCCCTCCTCATCGCCATGTTTTGCGTCGCTTTTCTCCAAGAAGTGATTACTACTTGCATTGCTCTGGTAAAAGAGGAAGGGAAAATATGGACATTGCAGGGGAAATATTTCATGTTTGAAAAAAAATAAGAAAAAAAAAGAAAAAAGAAAAAAGAAATAATAGAAAGAGTGAGAGAGAGAAAAGAAACAAACAAATTGCAAACAAAAAAGAAACAGAAAAAAGAAAAGAGAGAAAAAAGAAGAAGAAGAAGAAACAACCTCTACAGGCAAAATGTCAAGGAAATGGACAATAATTTTAAGAGTAAGAAGAAAGAAAAGAGGTTGAGAGAGAGAGAGAGAGAGAGAGAGAGAGAGAGAGAGAGAGAGAGAGAGAGAGAGAGAGAGAGAGAGAGAGAGAGAGAGAGAGAGAGAGAGAGAGAGAGAGAAGCGGTAGAACAAGAAGAAAATGGATATCGGGATTAATGATATTAATGTTCATATCTTGCCTGCAGTTATCATGATGATTAATGTGTCAGATTAATGTTTAAAGAACACTCTTTCGCACTGACGGCATTCAGACGACTGAAACGGTGAAGCTCCCCATAAAAAAAATGTAGTCCGAAAGAAACGATATAGAGCCGTCATTAAGTATTTGACAAATTGCTTTAGAAACAGAAATATACCCTACATTAATTATTTCCAGCTGTAAAGCTTTGGATGAAAGATAGCCTGCAGGGCAATGTGTGAAATCAAATGAGATGGACCATTTTATTGCAGAACGAACCAGAACTATTAAATTAGTCATTTAAGTGCAATCATCTGTACCATTTCAGGGTAGTCTGTGCAGAATCAAAACAACAAAAAAAATTAAAAACCCTTTTTTAAAAAAACCCCGGTGTTATATATATATATTATATTATATATATATATATATATATATATATATATATATAATATATTTTTTTGTTGTTTTCAGCAGCGTATGTATGTGATGTGTGTGTGTATGTGATTGTGGTGTGTGTGTGTGTGTGTGTGTGTGTGGTGTGTGTGTTGTGTGTTGTGTGTGTTTTGGTGGTGTGCGGCGCGCGTGTATGCACGCGCGCGTGTGGGTGTATGAGTGCGTGTGTGCGTGCTTGCGTTCGAGAATATAAGTGGGTTGATATGGAGTAAAATTATTCGCGCTGACATTTATTATCCATGCACAGTCGTAGTATATCATTTCAAAGTAGACGTACGCCATCAATTTTCCACTATTTTAATCTGTCCCTTTTTCCCTCAGCCAGGTGTGCTCTCACGGAGCTGTGCCTCACCTGTCCCTTTACCTGTCTCTCCCCCTGGTCCGGGTACACTTCAAAAGAACCGCCATGCTCTGAAGGACCCACAGGTGTTTGTTTTACCTGGGCCGCAGATTTGCCCCCGGTTTTCTCCACCTCCCAGTCCGGTTACACGTCGAGTTTAATACCCGCATGGACGTTTCTTGTGACTGAGGACCCCCCCCCCCCCCCCCCCCCCCCCCCCCCCAACACAACCACTGTGGGACCGTGTGTGTGGCACAAAGTTGATGGAAAGAGATAGAGTAATGCACGTTTTTGGACTTCTGTGGAGTTTATTTGTGGTTTTGTGTAGTTGTTGATTTTTGTGTGTGTGTGTGTGTGTGTGTGTGTGTGTGTGTGTGTGTGTGTGTGTGTGTGTGTGTGTGTGTGTGTGTGTGTGTGTGTGTGTGTGTGTGCTTGTGTGCTTGTGTTTGTGCGTGTGCTTGTGTTTGTGTGTGTGCGTGCGTGTGTATATATGTGTGTGCTTGTGTTTGTGTATGTGCGTGCGTGTGGTTGCTTGTGTTTGTGTGTGTGTGCTTTTGTTTGTGTGTGTGTGTTCGTGCGGGTGCGTGTGTGTGCGCGCGCGCGTATGTGCGTGTGTGTGTTCGTGCGTGCGTATGTGTGTTTGGGAGGGGGGGGGGGGGGGGGGGGTCGAATATTTTACCACAAACTCTTGTTTTGCAAGCCAGGTTCGACTACATAGGTTGTTCGTTTGTTTCTGGACAATGTTTACCTAGTGACTTTACCCTGATATCTGAAAAGTCTTAAGAATTCTATTTTGTTTTATTTTTGCGCTTTGTTTTCATACTAAAGTAGCGTTCCTTTGAACCTTTGATGCGTTTGGATCTTGTTGTAGAACGCTAGTAGTCATCCTTGTTTCAGATTTGCTCGCTTTTGTTGTGATATGTGCGCTTGCCGCAAGTAGCGTAGGTTATAGAAGGAGACGATAAAGTGACAGTCAATAGAACGAAGACAGGTTTACACAAAACGTTCAGATGGAAACATGCACCCGTACAAACCCTGTGTGTATGTGCATGACGATAAAGTGACAGTCAATAGAACGAAGACAGGTTTACACAAAATGTTCAGATGGAAACATGCACCCGTACAAACCCTGTGTGTATGTGCATGAAACTGATGCTGAACCTCTCAACCGCTCAGGGAACGGCAGACGTTCCTCTGATCAGGGCACTGTAACGAAAAACGATACTTGTCTTAGCCATCTATGACGGATAACGATGCAGCCAAACTCTTTACCCACCCAACAAATGAGCTGTTGAACGCCCTCAGCGGTTAAAAAGACAACTCTTTTTGGAGACGGGGGAAGGAGTCCACCGATCCTTTTGTGGAGAGATGAGGAGTGCGTGCATCCATTATACCTTCTTGACCCCTCTCCATCGCCACCGATTCCCATCTGTCCCCAGCTTCTCATTAATCCTGTGTCAACAGAGCAAGGTCTGGCTGGGAGTGACTCGGATGTCGCTCTCGTGATTTCTTCAGCTCCAGATCAAGCTAGATACGTATTTGATATTCTGCATCGAAACAGCATCTAAGATCGCGCACCATGGCGAATGCAATCATGATTTCTTCAACTCCAGATCGTGCTATAGTTACTTCATAGTCAGTTCAGCGTCGAATCAGCCTCTAAGATCGCATCATAGCGAACGCAATCGTGATTTCTTCAACTCCAGATCAAGCTATAGATACTAGCTTGATAGTCAGTTCAGCGCCGAATCAACCTCTACTGAAGCTCGCATCAGGGCGAACACAGCGATGCATCGTAGCACACGTGGAAGTTCTCTTTTTTTTCTTTTTTCTGAATGTCATTCAGGAATGTTAAATTTGTCTACTGTGTGTGTGTGTGTGTGTGTGTGTGTGTGTGTGTGTGTGTGTGTGTGTGTGTGTGTGTGTGTGTGGTGTGTGGGTGTGTGTGTGTGTGTGTGTGGTCGTGGTGTGCGATGTTGCGTGGTGCGTGCGTACGTGCGTGCATGCGTGCATGGTGTGTGTGTGTGTGTTGTGTGGTGTGTGTAGAGAGAGAGAGAGGAGAGAGAGAGAGAGAGAGAGAGAGAGAGAGAGAGAGAGAGAGAGAGACAGACAGACAGACAGACAGACAGACAGACAGACAGACAGACAGAGACAGACAGACAGACAGACAGACAGACAGACAGACAGACAGACAGACTGTGTGTAGTGTGCGTGTGTGTGTCGCGCGCGCGCGCGCGCGCGCGCGTGTGTGTTGTGTGTGTGTGTGTGTGTGTGTGTGTGTGTGTGTGTGTGTGTGTGTGTGTGTGTGTGTGTGTGTGTGTGTGTGTGTGTGTGTGTGTGTGTGTGTGTGTGTGTGTGTGTGTGTGTGTGTGTGTGTGTGTGGTGTGTGTGTGTGTGTGTGTGTGTGTGTGTGTGTGTGTGTGTGTGTGTGTGTGTGTGTGTGTGTGTGTGTGTGTGTGTGTGTGTGTGTGTGTGTGTGTGTGAGAGTGTGCGTGCGTGCGTGCGTGCTTGCACACGTGTTTGTGCGTATGTGCGCGCGCGCGTGTGTGGGTGTGATTGTTGTTAGTATTTTTGTGTGCAAGATGGACGATATACAAATTCCCTAAAATCGTGTTCTTAATATAATAATGATGATGACGTAGAGACACTTATCATCGAGGAATTGACTCTCCAGTGATTCAGTTTAATAGCATAATGCATTTTATATCTGAAGATTTTAGACAAAAATTACTTTGAAAGAACTGAGAAAACAGAATTATGGAGACGCTGAATTCCTGGCAGTTAGCAGAGCAATCAAAGCTATATCTGATTACGCTACATGCAGTCTAAGTACCACCACTGAGATAAAAAAATATCATTTTCGAACAAGCAAAACAAACAAACAAACAAAAACCATCCGCGTTAACTTCGTTCTCGCTTCTCTCTTGAATTCTTCCTTCCTTCATTTTGTGCTTTGTTTGTGACCCTATTTTTGCTAATTTTTTTTCATAGAAGTATGCAAAAATGACACATTGTCAAATGCTACGGTTTGAAAAACAAAGGATGATTTCTCACGAAGGTTAATTCGTGGTTCGCTGGGATTTTCTTTGAGCTTATTGTAATCCGTCAGGCGCTTCAGTCTTGGCATTTGGCCATCAGGGATTTTTTGTGCTTTGTGTCTGGCAGGCATACACAGTAGCCAAGCATTGGCCACAGCGACACACACACACACACACACAAACACTTCTCTGATGTGTTACAGTTAAGTCCCCTCTACACACTCTCCTTAATAGAAGATAAACAAGTAGGGGCCAAACGAGAGGCCCAACAAATTATCGCCCCTGGCTGGGCAAACACGGGGGTCGGTAGGGGGCGCCTATGGCGCGTAGACCATGTCCTTCCGCTGATGAAATTGACACCCCTGATGTTTGGACACGGTCACGACAGTGGACTGGGGAAAATTAGTCCTGGCGTTGGGGCAGCACACAATCACAAAGCGGGGTTATGTCATCCATAAAACACACTACTAGTCATCGTGGTCTTTTACGGCTTCTGTCACCGTGGAGCTGAGGAACTGTGATATTATAGGAATACAGCTGTACATGAACTGTGATATTCTAGGAATGTCGCTTACAGAAGTCGCGATATTATAGGAATGCAGCTGACAGGAGTTGTGATATTACAGGAATGGTGATATCATAGGAATGCAGCTGTACATCAACTGTGATATTCTAGGAATGTCGCTTACAGAAATCGCGATATTACAGGAATGCAGCTGACAGGAATTGTGACTGATATTATAGGAATGCCACTTACAGGAATTGTGATATAGGAATGCAGCTTACAGGAATTTTGATACTATAGGAATGCAGTTGACAGTAATTGTGATATTATAGGAATGCAGCTGACAGGAATTGTGATATTATAGGAATGCCACTTACAGGAATTGTGATATTATAGGAATGCAGCTGACAGAAATTGTGATATTACCCTCAGAAATGCAGCTAACAGGAATTGTGATATTACAGGAATGCAGCTTACAGGAATTGTAATATTATAGAAATGCAGCTAACAGGAATAGTGATTATAAGAATGCCGCTTACAGAAATTGTGATATTATAGGAATGCAGCTTCCAATGCAGCTTCCAATGACGTAAAAATGTGTGAAATAAGAATGTTAGGTCAAACTATGTTATAAAAATTATACTAGTGCAGCTTATATTTCTATTGAAGTGAAGGTGTGTGATGTTAGCAACTTTGGTTTGTTTTCTACACACGTGTGTTGCCACAATCGTATCCCTTTTGCCAATGCCTCACGCGGTGGAGTAATAAAACAACAACAACAACAAAAACAAACCGTCGCACACGCAATCATCTCACCCTATGGCATGCATTTGTTAAATGTACACTTGCGTATACTGAGTGACCCCCAGAGTGATCAGCTGGGGAATGCTACAACAACAGCATCGGCAGCAGCAGCAGCAGCAGCAGCAGCAGCAGCAGCAGCAGCAGCAGCAGCAGCAACAAAAACAAAAACAATCTGGAATAAAAACGCAACTGATTCTTTGAAACGCTAGTATTGCTCCAGACGAGTCAGCCAAACATTTAGCCAGTCATAGCTATATGC
>JABMCL010000939.1:220000-237500 GCA_018857735.1 Alviniconcha marisindica
TTTGTGATTACCCAAAACAGAGTCTTTTTGACTGTAAATTTCACGTTTAACAAACCAGGCAGAACCCCTCCTTCCCCCTCCCCCACGCACTCCACACACTCACACACACACACAAATCAAATCGTGGCCCGCATGTCTATATTTAGAACAATGATCAAACCGATGCGACAATTACATTAATTCCAGTATCAACAGCCTGCGTGAGGTCATAGGTTTTAACAGCCTAGCTGTACCCTGCACACGGAGCCCTGGCCGCTAGCACTTCCTGCCGAAACGCTTCACGCCTGGAGCTAGCTCCGTTTTGCACGTGCCCTTGCAGTCACTGATGCGCGAGGAAGCGTCGAGTTGCACGTGCTCGCATGCAACGCGTCTAACCGTTGGGCGGCTTTTTGCCGAGGTCAAACATAACACCGTAGTCTCTGGAGAGATGGTGGGGAGGTTAGCCGAGAAGCGTCCTGAAGGTCCGAGAGTTACATAGCGAACATCGTAGGTAGGCCAGCAGGTACGTGTGCGGGCAATTGAGTTTAAGGCTCGGTCTATCTCGTAGGTCATAATATAATAATAATTTATGCACATGTATGCACTGTGTGTATCTGGCGCAAAGGCACTGTGTAATAGTCTGTTATTCATTGTCTGCGATCTGGCGCTGTGAACACGCATGGTTTTGTGTGGAGATTTGTATGTGCCGTATGTAAATGCTCATTCACTCGTATAATAATAATAATGATAATAATAATCACGATCATCATCATCATCATCATCATCATCATCATCTCCAGTTTGACATCCGTCACATTCAGTCTTCCCCAAACTCCGTCTAGAACTCACCTCTACGAAGAATATCACAACAAAATGATTTCAAAGTATGTCTTCTTGTTTTTGCATCTCCACTCTCCAATTCTCCCTCTTTCTGAATCCCCGTTACTTTCCTTCTGTGTTCCTGTGGTGTGTGTGTGTGTGTGTGTGTGTGTGTGTGTGTGTGTGTGTGTGTGTGTGTGAAGGTGCGATGTGCAAAGAACAATAATATTTTATATATTATATTTTGAGATTTTATGTGTACAGTTTTCTTGATCTTTTAAAGCACAGGGTGTCCTCTTGTCTGTGAGATACCGCATGAAATGTTCGCTACTACTACTACTGCTACTACTACTACTACTACTGCTACTACTAATATTGCAAATGATGATGGTGATGATCATAATAACAATAATACATTTCTACAGCACCTTCCTTACGGCCGTATTCGCTTTACAACGAAAAAATCCATAATATCATTCAAAATACAAACACGACCACACTCCCCCTCCCCCATTTTCCCCATTATTCTCTCTGTGTGTTACATACAGTCACAAAGTGAAATCCGTCGTTACGTGTAATGACTACAGTTTTCACCCATGTAAAATGACTGTTTCAATCAGCGGTTATACACAATAAAACTTCAAGTGATTGCGTGTAATGGCTTAAGTAGACATAGCGAATTACGCTTATCGAGTGATGCAATGTATACGGTATGCTGTTTACAAAAGCGGTTTGTGGTTCTATAACAAGTACAAGCAAGTAACCGCAACAAATGGACATTTTTATTACCGTGACACTTTAAAAGACGAATGAGAAGATTCTGCATAAGGTCTGTGAATACGACATCTGGGGTCCGCATAAGGCATTCAACATAAACATGCCACATTTCAAGTCACATTGCAGTGTCGCCTGCATTGGATCTGAGCTTCAAAGCACGAACACCTTTTTATCTGACACATTTTCTGTTTCGCGTGCTTTGCAAACTAGTCTTGGTCAGACAGAGAAGCTAAAGGACACAGGCTTTTCAGTATCAGTCTCTCTCTGTATCTCTGTCTCACTCTCGCTCGCTCGCTCTCACCCCAAAGCCGTCACCCCCCTCCGCCCAAGAAGAAAGGAAACATTTCCTGCTTGTCCTTTGCCGAGTCATGCATATCACCTAGAGTATACAAAACAGACACGACGAGGAGAGAGAGAGAGAGAGAGAGAGAGAGAGAGAGAGAGAGAGAGAGAACAGTTTATTTCCGTAAGCCTCCGAAGAAGCCGGAGAGAGAGAGAGAGAGAGAGAGAGAGAGAGAGAGAGAGAGAGAGAGTAAAAACCACCACCACAGAAAACAAAACAAAACAAAAGAAACAACAAATAATAGCCAAAAACAAAACTTGACTAGCTTCTGTCAATACTCTTTGTTAACAATTCCGTTTTTTCGTTTGTTTTGTTTTTCTACTTGAAGGTCAGAGAGTGTTTACCGACGTACGTTTCTGGGGTCCCGGGAGAGACTGGGTAGATGACTCACACAAGCACGAAGCCGTTTACCCAACAAACACGTTTCTCACGGAAACACACAACCGGTTGGACGGACTTCATAACTCGAAGGTCGTGCAGGCGAGAGTGGTTAAAGTGTTTGTAGGTGAGACTTCCTTGGTATTTTGCACAAGCCTTCTAAGTATAGGTGAGCTGATCAGCGATTGCAGTTCACCCTTGTGAATGAAAAGGTATAATTACGCTCTTATTTTTTCTGATTATTCACTTGCTTTTTTAAATGTAATTATTTCAAAGGCAGACGACCGGATTTCTTTTAGGGGTTAATAAGTATTGCTTTATGGCATTGTAGTACTGCAAAATGTACAGTTCCAATGAAATACACGAATGGTCTATGAAAGCTGCTTACCGGAATTTGTTTTAAAGGTGAGAACCAGAGCAGCAGAAAAAACACAAATTAAGATGGATATGTTTTTACTGAATGGATTTTTTTTAAAGAATGTAAGAGATGTTTTCTATAAAGCTGATGTTATAATTCATTTGCTAAATTGATTTGTTCACAGTCCTCTGGGTAAGTTAATATAACTTTGAGGATGCTTGGGGTGGAGTGAGG
This sequence comes from Alviniconcha marisindica, assembly GCA_018857735.1. NCBI lineage: Eukaryota > Metazoa > Mollusca > Gastropoda > Provannidae > Alviniconcha > Alviniconcha marisindica. Next base: position 222,889 of record JABMCL010000939.1, read on the forward strand.
TGGGGGGCGGGGCTTGGGGGTGGGGGTGAGGGGGTGGGGGGTCTGCTATCACCTTGCTATGGACGGAAATAAAATAGTGGTTACAACACACACACACACACACACACACCACACACACACACACACAAAACACACACACACACACACACACACACACACAACACACCACACACACACACAAACACACACACACACAACACACACCACACACACACACACACACACACACACACACACACACACTCACACACAACAACACACACACACACAACACACACACACACACACACACACACACACACACACACACACACACTCACACACATACATACTACACACACACACACACACACACACAACACACACACACACACACACCAACACTTCACAGACACACACAACACACACACACACACACACTACACAACACACACACACTTACACCGCGCCTGCTTCAGCTGACACTTTCACCAGCACACATGAACCAGAGCAGACAGGGCACACAGACTGCAGCTTCGCGCCTGTTTTCACGTGGATTTCTCAGCAAACTGAACTCGGTCCGCAGGTGAAAGTGATGGCATGCTTCGCACCTGTGTGTCACATTGTGTTGGATCTAGGATTAAGTCCATCTGGTCCCCGACACGAGAGAGAGAGAGAGAGAGAGAGAGAGAGAGAGAGAGAGAGAGAGAGAGAGAGAGTCCAGCTTAAACAAGCGCTTTAATACATATAGTTTAGTTAAAATAATCGACACTTAAACACATGTTCCGCTTAAAATAGGAACTTTAACACCAACGTGTGTGTGTGTGTGTGTGTGTGTGTGTGTGTGTTGTGTGTGTGTGTGTGTGTGTGTGTGTGTGTGAGTGAGTGAGTGAGTGAGTGAGTGTGTGTTTGTGTGTGTGTGTGTGTGTGTGTGTGTGTGTGTGTGTGTGTGTGTGTGTGTGTGTGTGTTTGGTGTGTGCAGGTAGGCACATTAACACATATTGCAGATGAAAATGCAGATTGCAGGCATTTTACATTCTTCCTACAAGCGACAACAGACCAACCAAACAAAGATAAGCGTTTTCATTTTTTTCACTTTTCATCGTTTTTAACCGTTTAACTGTTGTTTAAGTGTCGTTTTGTGGCTTGGCGAAGGGGATTTCCCCGAAAATTTACATGTTGTGTGTCCGTGTCGTAATAAATAAGCGTTCTTTTGAACCTTTTTGTGTTTGGATCTAAAACTACTTCAGATTATATCATTAAATGTAACAGCGGTAAAAGAATTCACACACACACACACACACACACACACACACACACACACACACACACACACACACACACACACATACGAGAAAAGAAGAAATAAAGTATAAAATGAAAGGAAAAACAGAAAGGATAAGCCAGTCCATGATGGACAGGTAAACTATAATTATTTCAATTAAATTATTAGACTAGTAAAAGATGTAAAACAAAAGAGCGGTACATCGGTACCGCTGGTCTACAGGTCAGTGCACTAGACGCGGCTCAACCACAGTCTGGACGTCCACAGTAGTGCACAGCGAAAGCAAAGATTATAAATACATGTATTTATAATCTTTGGCGAAAGTGAGGGGACGGACTGGGATGAATGGTTCTAGTCGTACAGGCCAATGCGGGATTCGAACCCGCAATTTTCCTCTCGATTTACAGGCCGGCCTCTTAGCCACCGTTCAGCCTCGACCTTGGTGTCTACAGAAATTGAAATGAGAGTTAGGGTCGGAGTTAAATACGTGGTTCTTGTCCCAATGCTTAAGAGAAAACTTTCGCTTACTGGTATTTTAATGAATCAACACACTTGGGAGTTAATTAGCGCTCGAAATACGCAACACAAATACAGCAACAAAGACCTGAGTCGCCTACGGTAACTCTCACCTGGCATGCGTGCAAATACAAGGTACATAAACTGCACCAGAGGTACATACTTAAATATGTTTAGCATTTACTGGCCGAAGTGGGGTTTAAACCTTGATGCACCTCTCGAACTACAGGCCGGTGTCTTAGCCGCTCCTCAACCGCAGCCCAGATGTGTACAGAAATGGACAGCGAGAGTAAGGGTTGCGGCCGGGTCCAGGCCCTTGTCTTAACACTTACCACCAACTGTCATTACGAGCGCGTCGTCAAATTAAAAGCGAACATTTATTTCGTGCGCGCGAAGTGTTCATCGCGGTTGAAGTTTGAACACGAAGCTGCCTGCTCAGTCGCTGAAACATCTTGACTGCCCTCTCGGCAAATTACCACAGTGGGAGGTGAAAAATACAGCGTAGGTGTCATCGATTAGGTAAATTGCTCAGTCGTCATAAAATATTTATGCTTAATGTTGGTGAAAGCATCTTTGATTGAGAAGCATGGAACGATTACAGCACTCCAGAGCGCTAAAACAGCCAGGCTTGTAATAACAGCCTCAAAGGGTGTTTTTCCATGCAACGCCGCTCGGAAATTAAGGACAACGGGCGTGGAATCGTCAGCATAATTGGCAAGTCCAAGACAGCAGAGTTACCCAATTAGACCAGAACTGGCCGGTAAATGAGAAAGGGATTCATCGCTCGGATACTACGAGGGGTAAAAACAGTTTTAACCTTTCTTCCCCCAGGGGGACCTTTTGTGCCTCTGCAGCACGGGAGAGCTCTGTCAACGAAGGGAGATAATTCGCAAGTATCCCGCGCAGGATCATGCGCGATCACTACGGGCAGTTTGCTCAGACCTCTGGCCCTGCCGATGTTGAGTTTGCTCTCCACACCCGTCGCCCTTCTAGAAGAGGCGTTCCGATTGGCTGATTCTGCTGCATTATTTTCTTTCCATTTCGACAAGGAAATGGCCCAGGGGCTCCCATGGTGCCTGGAAAAGATGGCCGCCAGAATCGGATCAGGATCGGCGATGGCTGATAGCGCAAACTTCAGTTCAATATTGGGGTCCAATCTTGTAAAATCGCAAATGGGAAATTTTCTTCGCACCGCGAATTTTGTTTTTGTTTTAGTTTTTTTGTTTTTTTACAAGAAATATCATTTTAGTTGTCGACATAATTATTTTGTTGGCTAAATTTTTCTTGCTGACCACGGTTGCCAACACATTGTAATTGGTGATTTTGTTCTTCTTTAATTGAATATTTAGGGTGATAAAATGAAGAAAAAAGAAGAAGAAGAAGAAGGAGAAAGAAAGAAAGAAAGAAAGAAAAAGAAGAAGCTAAAATCGTGACAGATAAGTTGTTGAGCTCCCTTTGAATTCCATTCTACGCCAGTGAATATTTATTCTGCTAGACTTTGAAGCTACTCAGTCAGGTGGAATGCAAACATACTAGAATTAAAATAATATTACAATGACAGTTCACAAGTCACATGTAAAAAGCATAAACACGCTTGCATAATGCTTTTGTTTCTTTGTTTTGTGAAAATGAACTTAAACTGCAATAATAATGATTAAGAGGTCAGTTTCTTTTCTTTTTAGAGTCGCTGAGAGTGCATGCTGTATTTGTGAGTTGGTCTGGAATAATATAACGGACCAAAGACAGAGAGAAAGAAAAAAAAAGAGGGGGGAAAAAAAATGAAGGAAATAAAAATAAAAAGAGAAAACAAGCACCAACTGAGAGCAAATTTATGTAACTTCAAGTCCTGCAGCATTTTTTCCCCTTTCTTTCTTTCTTTTTAGTTTTTGTCGTTTTAGCTATATCACTGGAAAATAAGCATATTAATCTAACAGTACTATAGATTGATACAAAGCACCCACTCTTCGCTAAGCCTTGTCAAAAACGCCCGATCTCTGAGGTGCAGCGGTCAGCATTTTGTCACCATTATTCTGTAGAAAACGAGGCTCCCGTCTCTTCCCGCACCCGCTCCATACTCACTCCTATCAAACTCCTCCCTTCCCTTTCTCTTGTTTTAATCTTCAGTCAATGCGCGGAAGTGTCTTGTGGCTAGAGCCTAATGAAATTCTATTACACGTTTATTGTCTTTGGGCTGCGAGAGGCACCTACAGGAGGTGATTCCTGATGGAATTGGCCGCTAAGACAAACAGGCCGTGATGCCTCCGTGGATCGAAAGGAGCTGGAGTAGGGGGTAGGGGGGTAGTGGGACGGGGGGGGGGGGGGGGGGGGGGGGGGGGGGCGTGCTCTCGACATCTTGGACGGCTGGTTTCTTAACGTGGAACCCTTGGATTTAGACCGGTGGGCAAATTTGTTGGAAATAGGGTAACTTATCCCCCCCCCCAACCCCTCCCCAACCCCCCCTCCCCCCACTTTTTTTGGGTTGTTGTTGAGGGTGGTGGGTAGGATGGGTGGTGGTGTTGTTGGTGGTGGTGGTGGGGTGGGTTATCATAGTGCTCTCGAGGTGCAGTTCCCGGGGGGTCATCATAGTGCTCTCCACACACTGGCTGACTAGTTTGCGCCCGCAAAATATTTTAATTAAAGCTGATGAGAGATTTTTAAAAAAATCATTAAAAAAAAGACAGATGGGAACTTATTTTGAAGTTTCCATCTGTGGGGGCTGTTATATTACAATACTTTGAACGCCTTTATGGCTGTCATGGACCGTTAGGGCAGGTGAAGAATTAATGGGTTTTTTGAAGAGACAGAAGCTCCCTCAAAAGGGGCTGTTTATGGTTCCAACTTCCCGGACCATTGGTTTGCTGTTGTAAAACCATAACCACCGAAAGCTTTTCTAGCATCTTTCCCCATCCTTTTGACTACAGGGTATCTTATTTTGAATGAGCTGTTACAATATAATGTCATTTTGTCAACATCTTGGAAAACAGGCCACCGACAACAACAACAACAGCAACGACAACAACAGCAAATGAAGAGAGGAGATTTTGATTTTAACATGTAACATCTTTACATTTAGGGCTCGTGGAGTGATGCATATAGAGAGGGGAACCCAAATTGGAGGGACACTGTTCCCCACGTGTGGAATAACCGTTTGCTTCCATGGAACATGTGGATCTGGTGGATGGTGCTAGGGTGGTTTCGGACAGAAGTAAATTCCCTTTCTAACCTGCCAGGAGACAGCGTTCCGAGCGGTTAATCATCCGAGCCAGTCAGAACTGTACAAACAATACCCAAAAGCCTTTGAGAGTCTCTGCCATATGTTTGGCACACGATCTAAAGCATAGCGACAGAGCGAAACACTGGTGGGTTGCGAACAAAACCTTCATGGCCTTGAATCTGAAGCAGAACGAGTCCCAGAGCGCTCGTGCAGAATCAACACACAAGGGAGTTAATTAGCGCTGGAAATACACAAAACAAGTACAACAACAAAGACCTGAGTCGCCTACGGTAACTCTCACCTGGCATGCGTGTAAATACAAGGTACATAAACTCCACCAGAGGTACATCCTGAGTTAACTCCCTTGTGTGGTGATTCTTCATGGCCTTGGTGATGACGATTTTTATCAAATTACATTGATCGGAATACAGGACTCAGACTCGAACCATCGTGCACTATTCCAGTCAACGCAGTGCCACATGGGGGTCAGATCGAGATCATGTGAAAACGTAATTCTTCCAAGCACTGGACAGGAAATCAACATAGCTCAACCAAAAAAACAACAACAGATAAGTGATTTAGCTTTTCATATCATTTTTCATCGTTTTTCACCGTTTTACTGTTGTTTAAGTGGCGCTTTGTAGCTCGATAAAGGGGATTATCCCGAAAAGTTGCAGATTGTGTTTTTGTCCTAATAAGTAACGTTCTTTTGAACCCTTTATGTGTTTGGATCTTGTTTTAGAACAGTAGCACTCATTCTTATTTCAGATTTTCATTTGTCATCGTTTTTCACCGTTTAACTGTTAAACAACATGAAAATTAGCATGTTGTATTTTGCCCTAATAAATAAGCGTCCTTTTGAACCTTTTATGTGTTTGGATTTTGTTTTAGAACGCTAGCCGCCATTCTTGTTTCAGGTGTTTGTGGGAACGTAGCTACGAGAGGTGGGGCTTAAAACTCGAGCGAGGGCCCCTCTGCGTTCTGGGCGTTTTAGGTGACCAGCGGTTAGCGTGGGTCACTTGGTCTGAAGGAAGGATACAAGGATACAAGGATATTTATTAGCCAATGACATTTAATTGTACATAGGAATTTGTCTTGATGACGTTCCATTCATACACCGCAATAACAAACAGACGATACATTACAATTAGCCATGTAAAAAAGTTATAAATCGATAGAGTTAATTTCAACAATAGAACAATCTCATTCAAGCAATGTAAGCTACCACACACACACACACACACACACACACACACACACACACACACACACACACACACACACTGTTTGCTGTGTGGAAGGAGTCCATACACAACAAAAATGGACAAGCGGAAATATGTTCTCAATAAAACATCAATTCGAAGTTGGCAAAGGGTTAGAATGAGGCTGCGTTGGAAAATCTAATAATCTGGATAGTTAATCTATTTTCTAATAAAATAGATTTTCAAATAAAGTAGATTTTTTTAAATAAAGTACCATTGTTCTCAAGTAACCCCAAACCAACAACAACAACGAACAATACTCCCCCTTCCCCCCCCCCCCTCCCGCCCCCATCCCCTATTCCCCCGAACCCCAAAATCAGGTAAAGCCCCACGTTTCTGGATCTATTAGATGGAAAGAAAAGCAGTCTTTTTTCCGTTGGCAAAAAAGTGTACACACGACGACGTTTGAAGAGCATCGTCAACACGGACAGGGAAAGAGAAAAACCCGCCATGTCCTGGGCGTAGTGCTGGAAGCCCCCTCCAGCCCTTCGACAACCGTGTCAAAAAAATCCATCCTCAGAACCGCGTGTTGTAAGAACGCACAGCGATGAAAAAGATTGTGCCTGGAGGAAGAGCACTTCAAACTTTTCGAGGCCTCTATCCTTTTATTCCACGACACCCTGTATTTCAGGAGCGAATTTGTCGAGCAATTGAACGAGCATGAATGGCTTAGCGATGGTGAACAATGCACTTATTACTTTTCACGGCCCTTCTTGGAGACGGAGGGGTCCCAGTGTGCAAACAGCAGCACGGTTTACCGGACGACTCTTGCGATCCTTCAGGAGATTTTCGGACGACTGCTCCACGGCGAATGTTGGTGCTCTAAGACTCTTAACGAAAAAGCCTTCCTTCAGCTTAAACCCCTCCTCCTTTGCCTCCCCGTCTCAGGAAGAATTTAGCCAGCATTTTTGTCCGCTTTATGTTTGATATCCCCACAAGATGTCTTCAACGCGTGCGTGTCAAGTTTCGGAATCCTTACGAATGACGATTTCTTTCCACTGGTTTTATTGTTTAAAGACGTGCATGTTTCCGCTGCAGCTTCCATTAAAATTGTATTAAATGCGTGGGTGCGACCTCGAGATGTTAAGTGTTATCGTTGCAGGCAGCTGATTGCGAAGACGTTGTTTATTTGTTTGTCTCAAACATTCGTTTAATGAGCACGTTTGAGACCCCATTGCAACATTCAGTTTAACGTGATATAACCTACATCTAGGGTGACACAAGACATATTCTGTTACAGATGCACAGAGGTTTCTCTGGTGGCTACCACAAAGACGGAAATATTTTGTTTTGAGATACTGTTGTTTGACTGGAGGGAAAATGAAAGAAAGAAAGAAAGAAAGAAAGAAAGAAAAAATGAAAGAAAGAAGAAAAAAAAAGGGAGGGGGGCTTAACTTTCATTGTCTGTTGTGTTCAGAAACAAAGCATCTTGTTTCTTCTTCCTCTCTTTTTTATATATTTATTTTTTACGACGCAGTGAATAAACTATTTTGAAGACGATGGGGTTTCCTCGAACAGATAACAGAGTAAAAGACAAAACAAAACATACAAAAACCACAACAGATCACACACAACACACACACACACACACACACACACACACACACACACACACACACACACACATCATTACAAAAATCTGACAAAAAGGTAAACTGTTGTAATTTATCAAAAATTTATCAAAAACAACACACAAAACAAAAACAACAACAACAATAGCAACAACAACAACAGCGTATGACGCAGTTATTGACGAAGACTCACAAGCTCGCGTTCCATATTACGTGTTGAATTTGTGCCACATGTATTTGGCGTCTGATTGGATTCGTAATGCACACTTTTAAACAAACATTTATTCCAGCAATTATTTCAGACGCGAACAGTCATAACCATGCAGTTTACCAAATTATAGGTAAACTGGCGAAATTATGAAACTGATTCTCGTTTCAACTTTGGACAACTTTATATAAAAGGAGGAATAGGCACCCAACCGCCCCCCAAAACAACAACTAAGAAAAAGATGTAATTTGGACTGACATACCCCCCCCCCCCCCCCCCACACACACACACACACACACACACACACACACACACACACACACACACTCCATCATCCTGTTTTAAAAGAAGAAGAAGAAGACACACAACTTTTTCTTTTTAAACGCAATAACTGAACAGTTGATATATTTGGTGTGCACTACTTCAGTGAAGTCATGCAGAACGAGTGTCCGCAGCGCAAACGAAAGAAGTGACAAATTGAGAGCGGCGCAGACTCGACCAAAAAACGCCCTGAATACGAGTATAGACACCCAGACACAACTCTCATTCAATTCATCAACAATTTTTTTTTTTTTTTAACTTCTTTTTTTTACGTTTTACATCGACGCATCTGACCTGGTTTCGACGAGCAGTGACAAGGCGCCTCCTAGCGGGCCCGATGAAAAGCCCAAACCAAGGGAGTTAATTAGCGCATTCAGGTGCACAAGACGGGACGGCGGGAGGTCGGGCGGAGCCTGTGACCCATTATGGCTGTCTTTGTCAGCGCCGAGATGCGCCTCGGGGCACTCGGGGGGTTCCGTTCTTAATCCCTACCTCCCCATTTCCTTGCCGTAATTAAGTGTCGTGTTGGAATCGCCGTGCCTGCCGATTTTGGAGGCGGCGAGTTCTCTCCCTTCTACCGTGGGCACGCGGGGTCAGGTTTTTTTGTTTTTTTTTTGTTTTTTTGTTTGTTTGTTTTTGGGGGAGGCTGGTATTTTTAGGGTGTGTATTTTATTTATTTATTTCAGAGTTCAGGAGCTGTGTGAAAGTCGAGGGGGCCGTCCTGGGCTTTCCGTCCTAATGAGGACTTACGGTTTCTGTGGACGTAAAGCAACATTGAACCATGCTTAGGCATTGGTCACAGTTTGTCCCTAATATGTCAACCGATATCCGAGAACATGAAGCTCTACCTCATCATTCATTTATTTATTTATTTTTGCAAGTGGAGGCTGTACTGCAGGTTGCACGAACTACAGCCCTGTATATTTCATGGTAGGGAGTGAATCCTAATACTTCAAGAAGGAAAATGGAGAAGAAGAAAAAAAGGTATTTCGTGTCAAAGGAGACATAGAATTTTGTGTCTTCGGTGTCAGTAAGAAGGGAGCAGCACCATGTGTCTTTCGTGTTAAGACAAAGAAAGATACAGAACATTGTGTCTTCCGTGCCAAAAATAATGATCATGTCAAGAAGAACGGGAATAGAGAAAACTGTGTCATTAGTGTCAAGAAACAGAAGAATACAGAACATTACATCACTCATGTCAAGAAGAAGCGAAATACAGAACCCTGTGTCTTTCATGTCAAGAAGAAGAGGAATACAGAACGCTGAATCTCTCATGTCAAGAAAAAAGGAGTACAAAACCCTGTATCTTTCATGTTTGGAAGAAGGGGAGCAAAGCATACCTCAGTGTCAAGGATACCTCAGTGTCAAGAAACAGCGGAATATAGAACCCTGTGTCTTTCATGTCATGGAGAAGAGGAATACAGAACCCTATATCTATCATGTCAAGAAGAAGGGGAATACAGAACCCTATATCTCTCATGTCAAGAAAAAGAGGAATGTAGAGCACTGTATCCTCAGTGTCAAGAAACAGCGGAATACAGAACCCTGTATCTTTCATGTCAAAATGAAGGGGAATGTAGAACAGCGGAATGTATAACCCTGTGTTTTCCATGTCATGAAGAAGAGCACTGTAGAGCCCTGTATCTTTCATGTCATAAAGAAGAGCAATATAGAGCCCTGTATCTTTCATGTCGCGAAGAAGAGCAATATAGAGCCCTACATCTTTCATGTCATGAATAAGAGCAATATAGAGCCCTGTATCTTTCATGTCATGAATAAGAGCAATATAGATCCCTGTATCTTTTATGTCAAGAAGAAGAGGAATACCGAACCCTGTTTTTCTTCATGTTTTTTTCTTCTTCTTTTTTCTTTCTTTTTTCTATCTTTTTTTCTACTTATTAGTCAGTTTTATTTCCTTTTGTAAGCTGGAAGTGGATGGACTAAGAAGGGGGGAGGGGTAGGCCTAGAAGGCTGAATTTGATGAGATGCTAATTATTTGAATGGCTAATTATTGACCAAACCATAGCATTTTTAGAAAAAAAGTTTTTGAGGCAGGATGTTAGAGCGCCGACTCTTCATTGAATCAAATCTGAATTTTGGCTTTTCTTTAATAGGATAACAATTGATTGACCGATTGATTGAATCACTGATTGGTCGACTGACTGATTATTTGATTGACTGCATAATCGACTAATTGGTTGATGTTTCGACGGATTAATTTTGTACATTCCTAATTCTACCTGTTGCAGAGATTTTAACGGGGATTTGACTTTTTTTGCACCATCATCGATTATACGTTTGCAGATTACTTCTGGTAGTACCATACTATTTACCAACTATTATAACTCTCTGTTTATAAAACCTACACATAGAAATATGACAGCCGACGACCAGGGGGAGGTAATATCACACCCGAACCAAATAAGACTAAATGTTGAAGGTTTCGAGCGCAGTACGACACCACAGCTGGCAACGTAAAACCGCGTTCTCTCACATGCAATTAATAGGAGCAACGGGGAGTCTTGGTTTTCTTTAAAAACCGTAAAAGTTTCATTTAACGTGAAATGTTTCTACCTTTAAGGAGAACTATGCGTGTTATTTCTTTAAGTGTTTAAACAGCAAATGGGAGTAAACATCGCTTTATCCATTGACGTTCTCGTAGCGAAATGCTTCCTCGTTTTTGGACTTCTTTTTACGCTTTCTAAACCTAATCACAACAGACGCGTTTCCTAGAACGCCAGGGAGAGGCGCTTTTCGGGAACAGCTAGAGCCCTGGCAAACTGTTATTGCTTATTCTGATATGGAGTAAAAAAGGCAGGCTCACGGAATAACACATACAAAAACCTAAACCTATCCAGGCAAAATACATATTATAGTACGAACCACACCAGAGACGATGTAAAACTTTTACAAATGCAGTTGATGATAAGGACAACAATACAAGCAATGATCACTGTAAGGATGACAATCGCTTGAGGATCAGATGGGTTTCTGTCAGCATTGGTGAAAATGAGGAAAAAGAGGAAGAAAAACAGGGCATGACGAATTACTTAGTTACTGGATTTTTACATCCTGTTATTCCAAGAACGACGACAACGACGACGACGACCACCACCACCACCACCACCACAACCACCACAACCACCACCACCACTACCACCACCAACAACAACACACACACACACCTACACCTACACCTACACACACACACACACACACACACACACACACACACACACACACACACACACACACACACACACACACACACACATCCAAAAACAACAACAACAAAAAACAACTGAAATACTGAAGAAAAAACAAATAAAGCAAAAGCAACAAAAACGAACAATTGCAAACACAAAAGCACAACAAGAAGATAAACCACAGCAATAACAAAAAATAAACGACAATTAGAACAACAACAATAACAGCAAGTAATGAAATGGAAAAAATAAATTAAAAAATACAACGTTTTAATATCATACTTAGCTCATGCTAAACACACACATTTGTAAGCACTTCAAGATTAATTTTCACAAAATGCAATGAGGTATAGCACTGGTGAGTGCCCTAAATTTGAATCTCGAGATCGTCCAACCGCGAGATTGATAAAAGGTAGACCACTCAGGGGCACCCAGCGGGAATAAGCTGCACAATAACTAAAGGCCATGCCATCCGAAATTGAAGCAGCGTCATTAGATGCCAAGAAAGGAGCATTAGAATGTAATGGAATACGTGGGACGGTACCACACATGGATCCCCTTCAACAGCGACAATAACGCCGCGATGTGAAGACGTACTGTCAGGTCACTGACGAGGTATCCCAGCATGCTCCCCTTACCCTACTCCTCCCTGATCGCCCCATGGCCTTGCAGCTAAACAATAACCATCGTCTTAAACCCAAACCCAGTGTCATCAGCTTATGAAGAGGCGATGACCCAGAAGGCCTTCGGACGACCAGCATCCCCCTGCCAGGCCATTAGCAGGAGAAGGAGGATACTTCCGGTGCTCAGGCTGACCACCCATCTTGTCCTGCCATTGTCCAGCGGGCCGTGCGAGGACGATGAGGAGTGACCAGATTGTATCGTCCATGGCGACCCCCTGCTAGAGAGGTTTCGCCACATGACACGAAATAATTACTCCCTCTCCCTCGGGATCCGATACAAATTGACGAACTAGGCTGGGCTTGAGGTTTGGGGTGCTCCGTAATTGCTGTTGTTGAAGGCCCCAGTCGTGCTGCATGGGTGATGCCCACACCCAGAGACCGGACTGCGGTTGACAGGCAGCGTGTGCTGTCTAGGAAGGAACTAAAGCGGCGTTCCAACGGTGTTTTAACTGATCGCTACAGCGGTGTTTCAACTGATCGCTAAAGCGTTGTTTCAACTGATCGCTAAAGCGTTGTTTTAACTGATCGCTAAAGCCTTGTTTCAACAGATCGCTAAAGCGTTGTTTTAACTGATTGCTAAAGCGTTGTTTTAATTGATCCCTAAGGCTTTGTTTCAACTGGTCGCTAAAGCGTTGTTTTAACTGATCGCTAAAGCGTTGTTTCAACTGATCGCTGAAGCGTTGTTTCAACTGATCGCTAAAGCGGTGTTTCAGTTGATCGCAAAAGCAGTGTTTTAGTTGATCGCTAAAGCGGTGTTTCAATCGCTAAAGCAGAGTTTCAACTGATCGTTAAAAAGTGTTTCAACTGATCGTTAACGCGGTGTTTCAACTGCTCGCCAAAGCAGTGTTTCAGTTGATCGCTAAAGTGGTGTTTCAACTGATCGCTAAAACAGTGCTTTAACTGATCGCTAAAGCAGTGTTTCAGTTGATCACTAAAATAGTATTTCAGTTGATCGCTAAAACAGTGTTTCAGTTGATCGCTAATGCTGCATTTCAACTGATCGCTAAAACAGTGCTTTAACTGATCGCTAAAGTAGTGTTTCAGTTGATCACTAAAACAGTATTTCAACTGATCGCTAAAACAGTGTTTCAGCTGATCGCTGAGGTGGCGTTTCAACTAATCTCTTCCCGCCGTTTCCTTCATTGATAATGCTCTTGGCTAATCAAGAATTAAACGTGTGCTGTTTAAACAAATATATCTGTGTCTATGACACTAGTAAACTAAAACCATTTATTACGAAATGAATAACAATGTATCGCTTACGTATATTTTCTTATCGTTTACATATACAATACTCAAACACTCAAAGCTTTTGCGCCGCTAGATATCTTTAACTTTCAAACAAACAAAAAAGAAAAAGAAAAACTAACACAAAACAAAACAACAACAAAACAGCACACACACACACACACACACACACACACACACACACACACACACACACACACACACACACACACACACACACACACACACACACACACACAGCAGCAGCAGCAGCAACAGCAAAACAAACCGAACAAAAGAGCAAAACAACAACAACAACAACAAATAGATGACTACACAATCATTTGAAGACAGTACATAAATCACAACGAAATTCGGGCTATGAAAATCATCTGTTATAGCAGGGGGTAAAAGCCACAAAAACCCAAAACAACAACAACAGCAATAAGAACAAACAAAACAAAATAACAACAACAAAAACAACTAAAAAATCATCTGTAAAATCATCTGCAATAGCCACACAAAACAACAACAACAACAACAGCAATAAGGACAAACAAAACAAAACAAAACAACAACAACAACAACAACAAAACAACTAAAAACAACAACAAAAACAAGAACAAGAAGAAAAAACAACAACAACAAAGGCAAACAAATAAACAAATACAAAGAAAACCTCCGATGTCCTGCAACCAAGATGTGTGACACACGTTGCCAGTGCATTCAGTGTGGCGGTGTTTTAACTGATCGCTAAAGCGGTGTTTCAACTGATCGCTAAAGCGGTGTTTCAGCTGATCACTAAAACAGTATTTCAGTTGATCGCTAAAACAGTGTTTCAGTTGATCGCTAAAGCTGTATTTCAACTGATCGCTAAAAAGATGTGTGACACAACGTTGCCAGTGCATTCAGTGTGGAGGGCAAAGTCCACAGACCACAGACCACAACGTGCTGCATCGCCTGTCAACGGCAATGGCAATGCCACTGGAGGAGGGTTGGGGAGGGGGGAGGGGGGGGGGGGGGGGGGGGGGGGGGGGGGGGGCGGGGGGCAGGAGGGAGAGGGGGCAGGAGGGGTGTCGGGGGGACTCACCTATCTGCTTCTGACATGTTGGTGATGCAGGTGGGCATGGAACAGCGTGG
>JABMCL010000939.1:247500-250000 GCA_018857735.1 Alviniconcha marisindica
CCACACACACACACACACACACACACACACCACACACACACACACACACACACACACACACCACACACACACACACACAACACACACACACACAACACACACACACACACACACACACACACAAACAACACACACACACACACAACACACACACACACACACACACACACACACACACACACACACTTGTTATACCATTATCTCTTTGGCGCTTCAACAAGAATAAAACTGGTAACAATACATTCTCATTTCGAGTAAATATACAGGCAGATTTGTAGGGAAAATACACGCAGAGATTTCCAGCACCAATAGACGCAGACGGCTAGTAACGATACACGCAGATATTTAGTGACGCGCAGATTTTTAGTAAAGATACACACAATTTTTGTAACATTACACGCAGATCTCTAGTAAAAATACACACACAATTTTAGTAACAATACACGCATATTTCTAGTAAAAATACAGACATAATTTTTTTAACATTACACGCAGATTTCTAGTAAAAATACACATATAATTTTGTAACATTACACGCAGATTTCTAGTAAAATTACACACACACAAGAGAAAAAAAATCGCAAAAGACAAGAGCGAGGTAAACAGACACTGTGTAATTTTTCTCGAAAGCTCCTCAGTTATATTCATAAAGTGCAGAAAACACGCACAAAATATCAAATCGGTGCTACAAATATTTCAGGGCATTATGGAAGGGAAAAACAAACAAACAAATAAAAAAATAGTCACCCCTAAAATTATACACACTACCACTACCACTGTTCTATAAAATTTTGTTTTTATGAGTAATAATAACCGTCATCACCATCACCACCACCAACACCACCATCATCATCATCATCATCATCATCATCATCATCATCAATAGTTGCGACTACAAACAAGTGTATAATTAATTCTATATGGATTTAAAAAAAAAGTCTTTTGTTGTTTTGGTGTAATTTATTAACATATGTCTCCCCTTGATATAACCGTAACGGCTGGCTGGGCGTAAAACACCAAGTTATTTATTTACTACTGACATAATATGTAACTTGGTGTTTTACGCCCATATTATGCTGTTACCTTGATAATCGTAAGATCAGTCTAATATGACTCATATAAATAGACTTTAAAAGGAAGAAGGAAGTAACGGAGAAAAAAGAGAGGAAAAACAAACAAACAAACAAACAAAAAACAAAACAAACAAAAGCAAAAAATATATATAAATATTTAAAAAAAAAAAATTTTTAAAAATATATTTAAAAAAGAGAGAAAAAAGGTGGCGATAAAACATCAGACCTTATAGTCGCGATCCCAGGAATCAAAACAGTAGGCCTACTAACACCCCCACCTCAGCAAATGCGGCAAAATAAAAGCAAAAAAGATCTAACATTTCAACGTATATTCTACCATGATTAGATATTTTAAGAAAGCAGCAACAGCAGCAACAGCAGCAACAACAACCACCACCAACCAAACAAAAAACACGACAACAACAAGGACACATACATACACGAACTGTAACAAGCAAACAAAACAACAACAACATCCAATTCATGCCAGCCTAAATTCTACCTCACTTCGATTGGTCCACAGGCGTAGAGGTGCATGGTTTTATTTAGTAAAGGTCAGCGAAGAACCTCTGAGGAACTCTGCTAGGGAAAAGCTCACGGAGGGCGGAAATATGGGCTGGAATCTTGCTCCCAGACCACATCCTTTGATTTGTCCACATCTTTCTTCAACCCTGGCATCGATTTTTCCTTCGCTTTCAATCATCTTTCAGACAAGACGGTGTACGCCGCCGTTTGCCGCTGATGGATAGGCACCAGTAATGGCCAACAACACTTCCAGAAATTGATATCTGCTATCTAGACACCCAGCAGTTAGCTTTCGGATTATATGACGCTGGTTACGTTTTCATGTCTGTTCAAGGAGTAGTCTAAGTCTGAAAACGTAATCAATTTTTTCCAGCTGCTTTTGTTGGCTGATAATGAAAGGAAGATGGTGTATATGTGGTGATGTATTTTTCTGCCGAAGGAGGTGATGTATGTATGTGGCCATGTACTTTAGTTCCTAGGAAAACGGTCGTGTTTTTATTTTATTTTATTTAACTCGGCTTACATGAACACTATTTCCAGAATTGGTCTGAATTTCCTGTTGGGAGAGAAACAGACTATGCTATATGCTATCGACCTGAGAGGTATTGATTTTGCCGGAGCTGCAGGAGTAACAATACAGATCAAGCTCAAGGTGCCGGAAGCTCCTCCGAAAAGTCGATGAATACCATCATTATTTTATGAAAATGAAAACAAGAAGTCAAATGGTAACATAAGACAACGGAAATTCACACTGGTCAAATTTTAAAACAGTTCTCCACAGGTCTCACATTATTTTTATTGACAGCTTTTTAATCATTGGATGTAAAAGATGTGATCTTAAATTTTGTTGTTCTTGTTGAGAAAAATGATTGTCAAACGATTAGGACCATAGTTTATAAGTT
>JABMCL010000939.1:255000-260000 GCA_018857735.1 Alviniconcha marisindica
TGTTGTTTTAAATCTGTGCGGCGTGGTAACTGCTAGTGCTTTGTTCGTTTGTATTTAGTTTCGTTTAAAAAAATTGTCTATGACTTTAAATTTTTTGTTAGCTTTCTTTCGTTTACTTAGGTTGTTTGTTTTTTGTTTGTTTTGTTTTGTTTGTATTTTTTTTTCTTTCTTTCGTTTATTTTAGGTTTTTGTTTGTTTGTTTCTTGCTATTTTTTTTAATTTTTTTTCTCTCTCTCTTTTTTGTCTTTCGCAGGGGTGTAGAGCGGGATGGGGTGGGGATGTGGGAGAGTTATTGTTACATTTCTTATTTTATTGTCGACTTCTTTGTTTATTCTTGATGTTGTTGTTGTTGCTGATGTTGTGGTTATTGTTAATGTATAATTGGTCTTCTTCTGCTTTGTTTGCTTGTTTATTTTCTGCTTATCTGTTTTTGGCACAAATAATGAATGTTGACCAAACGTTGTAGAAACGAATGATTTGGCTGGTCAAAATTGCTGTTATATGAGAGAGAGAGAGAGAGAGAGAGAGAGAGAGAGAGAGAGAGAGAGAGAGAGAGAGAGAGAGAGAGAGAGAGAGGAGAGAGAGAGAGAGAGAGAGAGAGAGAGACAGAGAGACAGAGACAGAGAGAGACAGAGACAGAGAGAGAGAGAGACAGACAGAGAGACAGACAGACAGACAGAGAGACAGACAGACAGACAGACAGACAGACAGACAGACAGACAGACAGAAATCGAGCGACGACCCTTCATCTGTTTCAAAGGCAGGGACAATTCGATTTTGTCAAATGAGCTAAATCAAAAATCATTACAGTAATGTTCCATCGCCCGACATAGAATTATGCCTATGTGTGAGAAGTTTTATTTAATCGACGGTTTGACTGCTGTGTTTTTATTATTTCACCACCGCCCGTTTCCTTTATCTCTCTTTTCCTGCTTTGATATATCTACTTCCCCATTATATTCCGCTTACATTTCCATGTGTGTATTATGCTTAATTTTATTTTTTTAAATATATTTATTAATACGTATTTGTCTTATTTTTGCAGTGCTCATCTGATTTGGTACGTGTGTTGTTTTTTGTTTTGTTTTGTGTATTTTTTTGTTGCTTTTGTTTAGTTTTTTGTTGTTGTTGTGGGCATTTTTAAAAAACCCAATTATGATATCATTAAAAGAAATCTATCTCTTATACTCTGAAATATATATATTCGTTTTTTTCTTCTTCTCAGTTCTGTTTTATTTTATGCATTGACTATGGACTCAGCATTGTACTTAGTGTTGCATTTAATCAGTTCATTTGTTTCAAAGCACGGAGAACAGCTCTAGCATAAACATACAGAGACAGGCATACACACATAGAGAAGAGAGAGAGAAGAGAGAGAGAGAGAGAGAGAGAGAGAGAGAGAGAGAGAGAGAGAGAGAGAGAGAGAGAGAGGAGGATAAATAAATAAATAAATAAATAAATAACGTAACTGCTCAGTAATTTATACAAAAATAGTAGCATACAACGAAACGTTCTTCTTATTTTAACTGAAGTCTGATCTATCTTATCTTAAACGGTGTAATATTCGTCATCCGCGACATGTTATTCTGTTGTACATTCATCTTTTGCCATTTTTCTCTCTCAGTTAAATCGCCATAATATAACCGTAATGGTTGACTGGGCGTAAAACACCAAGTCACTCACTTTCAGTTAAAAGTTACTTCATTCCGAAGCACTCTCTCTCTCCCTTTCTCTCCCGACCCAGTTCTTTCTAATTCTTGGCGTGTTCTTATGATGCCTTCAAATGTTCGATCACCGAAGAACGAGTTTAAAAATTAAAAATAAAAAAGGAGACAGCACGCCCCCCCCCCCCCCCCCCCCCCCCCCCCCACCCCCGGCCGTCTTTCACTCAAGCCGTCTCCTGATATATTGTTATTTTACCTTCCAATAAATTATTCGACCACACTAACAAACCGACATTTTTCAGCGCTTCCCCACCCCCTAACCGCCCAGAATGTTGCTCCATCGCTTCTCTGTTTTCCGTAAATAAATAAATAACACACACATACACACACACACACACACACGGGCGCGCGCGCGCGCCACACACACACACACACACACACACACACACACACACACACACACACACACACACACACACACACACAGCCACGCACGCACGACGCACACACACACACACACACACACACACACACACACACACACACACACACACACACACACACACACACACCAAAACCAGAAACAAGCTACTACTACACACCCCCTCCCCCCAACCCCCCCCCCCCCCAACGACGACCCCCCCCTCCCCCTCCTTCACACACACACACACACACACACACACCACACACACACACACACACACACGCACACACACGCACACACACCACACACACACACACACACACACACACACACACACACACACACACACACACACACACACACACACACACACACACACACACACACACACACACACACACACACACACACCTCCCTCCCTCCCTCTCTCTCTCCTTAGCTGTCAGGGGAAAATTGTCCCCATGAATGAATGTGGCTGGAGAGAAACCGGACGCCGGGTGAAGACGACTGCAAGCTTGAGAGATCGCTTGAGTGACAGGCTTTCATCCGGCTTTTCTCTCTCTCCGCCTGATGACAACCCACCTCGAAAATCGCTACATTAAACACGATAAATTTTCAGAGGGCTGTTCTCTCGGCTTTTGGAGAGAAAGACAGTAAAACACACGCGCGCATGGGCGCACGGGCGCATAGGCGCGCGCGCGCACACACACACACACACACACACACACACACACACACACACACACACACACACACACACACACACACACACACACACACACACACATGCACATGCGCTCGCGCGCACACACACTACACACACACACACACACACACACACACACACACACACACACACACACACACACCACACACACACACACACACATACGCACATGCACATACACGCAAACACACACACAACACACACACACACACACACACACACACACACCACACACACACACACACAACACACACACACACACACACACAAGGGGGAAAAGGGAGGAAGGTGACAGTGTTTAAAACTGAAGCGAAGCTAGATTTCAAGGGACTGGCGTTTGCGTTTATGGTCGTGCATGTGCTGAGTTCTTTTGCAAGTCTTTGTGTGTGTGTGTGTGTGTACGTGCGTGCGTGCGTGCGTGCGTGCGTGCGTGCGTGTGTGCGTGTTCCTGTGTGCGTGCGTGCGTGCGTGCGTGCGTGTGTGTGTGTGTGTTTGTGTGTGTGTGTGTGTGTGTGCCTGTGTGCGTGCGTGCGTGCGTGCGTGCGTGCGTGCGTGCGTGCGTGCGTGCGTGCGTGCGTGCGTGCGTGCGTGTGCGTGTGTGTGTGGTGTGTGTGTGTGTGTGTGTGTGTGTGTGTGTGTGTGTGTCTGTGTCTGTGTGTGTCTGTGTGTGTCTGTGAGGGTTGGAAAAGAAATGAAGAATAGAAGGTAAGATTTAGTTTTTAAATGCCCAGTCAACCATGACTGGTACATCAGTGCAATTAAGGAAGTTCGTCTTTGACAGTCCTCGTTCGTCTTGTTAGTTCTCGTTCGTCTTGACAATCCACGTTCATCTTGACAGTCCACGTCTTGACGGTCCACGTCTTGATAGTCCACGTCTTGACAATCCACGTTCGTCTGGACACTCCACGTCTTGACAGCCCACGTTCGTCTTGACAGTCTTGACAGTCCACGTCTCGACAGTCCACGTCTTGGTTTATTTTATTTTTTAAATTCGAGACGAATTAAACATACAAAAAATCATTATGTGCTCATCAACAAGCTATAGCTTATAGGCGATGAGCTCATGCAGTTGGAAACAAAAACAAAAAAACAGTCCACGTCTTGACAGTCCACGTTCGTCTTGACAGTCCACGTCTTGATAGTCCACGTCTTGACAGTCTACGTCTTGATAGTCCACGTCTTGACAGTCCACGTCTTGTAGTCCACGTCTTGACAGTCTACGTCTTGAATCAGTTTTCTCACGTCTTGATAGTCCACGTCTTGACAGTCCACGTTCGTCTTGACAGTCCACGTCTTGATAGTCCACATCTTGCGAGTCCACGTTCGTCTTGACAGTCCACGTCTTGATAGTCCACGTCTTGACAGTCCACGTTCGTCTTGACAGTCCTCGTCTTGACAGTGCACGTCTTGATAGTCCACATCTTGCGAGTCCACGTCACGTCTTGACAGTCCACGTCTTGACAGTCCACGTCTTGACAGTCCACGTCTTGACAGTCCACGTCTTGACAGTCCTCGTCTTGACAGTCACGTCTTGATAGTCCACGTCTTGACGAGTCCACGTTCGTCTTGACAGTCCACGTCTTGATAGTCCACGTCTTGACAGTCCACGTCTTGACAGTCCACGTCTTGACAGTCCACGTCTTGATAGTCCACGTCTTGACAGTCTACGTCTTGATAGTCCACGTCTTGACAGTCCACGTCTTGAGAGTCCACGTTCGTCTTGACAGTGCACGTTTTGACAGTCCACGTCTTGACAGTCCACATCTTGCGAGTCCACGTTCGTCTTGACAGTCCTCGTTCGTCTTGACAATCCTCGTTCGTCTTGACAATCCTCGTTCGTCTTGACAATCCCCGTCTTGACAGTCCTCGTTCGTCTTGACAATCCCCGTCTTGACAGTCCACGTTCGTCTTGACACTCCACGTTCTTCTTGACAGTCCATAGTGTCCAACAGCCATGAAATAAATCATTGTGGTTTGCTTCAAATAACTCAGATGTTTAATGACACGATGCGTGTTTGTTTGTTCATCCGCCACAGACTCCTAGATTGTTTTAATTTGCTGATGAATAACTATATTACCGAAATGAACGAAACTTGTTATATAGAATTACATCGCAGTTATTTTCCTTACTCTTCGTGCATCTATCTATCTATCTATCTATCTATCTATCTACCTACCCCTATCT
>JABMCL010000939.1:265000-267500 GCA_018857735.1 Alviniconcha marisindica
CAGATCATGAGCATGCTATACCTCATAATGCTATAATAATTATGTAGTATTATTATGTTTGGTTCTGTCTGCTGGGTTGGGAATATTTCAAAATTAGATAGAAGGAGGTTGGAAAAGATTGTAAAAAAAGCAAGTCATATTGTAGGAAAGCCACTGGACAGTTTTAAGACTTTACACGAAAAGAGACTGTACAGAAAACTAATGCAAATATTAAACGACCCTACACACCCAATGAGACACCACTTTGATAGCAGACGTAGCAACAGGAGTGGAAGATTTTTATTTCCGAGAACAAACCGTTATAAAGCCTCGTTTATAACCCCCCCCCCCTCCCTTTTCTTATATTTTTTAAATCGTTTTGATACCGTTTTTATTGTTGAGGATGATATCTTTCTGAGGGAGTGTTGGGGATAAGTGAACCTAATGATTTTTATTTAATTTGAGAGTTTTTACGTTTTGGTTTGACAGAGAAAGCATTATTCCAGGTAATTTTGGGTTTGCTATTAGTGTATGCAGATTGAGAGAAAGGGGGCGTATGTCTAAGAGTGTGTATGTGCGTGTGCTTCTTGACTTAGAATTATTGAGATATGTTTTTCGTTGAGCGATCGAACGACAGCTTTAATTTCCCGCTGGGATGAATAAAGTATATTGTTATTGTTATTGTTAGACCATCGCTCAAGGCACTTCACTGGCGGCTAGTCAAAGAGGTACTGGAGAAAGATGGCGTGGGTGCAAAATGTCCATGTGCGGAGATGGCATAAACAAATGAAAGTGACATCTTTCATGTTATTTTTGTGTTTGCAGCGAGAACTGTTCTTCAACCGCCGCAGAATTGTGTTGGCATGTTTGAGCTTTGCTTGTAGCCCCATGCGCGAAAGACTTGTGGGGCAGAATCAGTGTTTAAGTAAGTAAGCTAAAAATAGTGTGTCACATACGTACCGTCTAAATGCCGTGTTGTTGGGACCGCATCAAAAGTACACGTGGTCGATCTGTTTGGTATAACACAATCACATGAGAATTACAACCAGTGATGCAGGATAAAACTTCACCAGCTTGTTAGTTTAGCTGCTCATGTTTTGAAAAAATCAGTGATCAGTCAATTTGTGCAAACAAATAGTCCAGACTGACTTGAAAAGAACAGCCTTTACCAAACCCGTTTTTTTCCCCCAAAGAAGGATTCAGGCCTTTTGCCAACAGGCAAAACGGGATAATTAGTTTGTGTCATTGTTTTTATTTGATGCTTTTTAAAAAAATGCTGTGTTGGTGATATTTTCCATGTAGAATCCTTCCTACAAGGAAATTGACAGTACCCACTTGATCGTACCCACAGCCTCTTGTACCTTGCTCCTCGGGTGATGCAAAAACATTACTTTTATGCTTGACAAGCTGAAACAAAAATGACTGCTAGCGTTCTAAAACAAGGTCCAAACACATAAAAGGTTCGAAAGAACGCTAGTTATTAGGACAAAACAGAACATGCGAATTTTCGGGGTAATCCCCTTTATCAAGCTACAAAACGACATTTAATGGCAACAATTAAACGGTGAAAAAAGATAAATCAATTAGCTCTCCACCTCATTAATTTTTTCATCTTTTTCACCGTTAAATTGTTGCTTAAGTGTCGTTTTGTAGCTTGATAAAGGGGATTCCCCTGAAAATTGGCATGTTTTTTTCTTTTCTTTCTAATAACCAGCATTCTTTTTTAACCTTTCATGTGTTTGGATTTTGTGCCTGAAATCAAAGAGGTATTGTATGCAACATTTGGACAGTTGGATAACTCATGTTTTGAGAAGGGTATATAAACATGTGATGCACTTTTGCGCAGTGGTATATCAAAATGCATGCTATAACACCCGATGGTTTTGTATATCTGACCATGCCAGTCGTTACTTTGATGGTACCCTGCCACCATACCTGTCATCGTGTCTCTCGGTAAACAATCCTTCTCGCACTCTCCGTTCCAGTACAGATGGAGGGAAACAACAACAACAACAACAACGACAACAAAACTCTTTCTTGTGCAAGATGGAAACTTAAGGGCTCTGGTTTCAGGTCGTTCTGTGTTCAGGCTCCCCTTGTCTGGAATAACCTCCCTGCCCACATCCGACGCTGCAATTCTCTCTCACAGTTCAAAACTTCTCTTCAAATCCTTTCTCTTTACGTCTGCCTACTCTAACCCTTTCACAGGCATTGGATGCTGCACTTAATTTCATGTTGATTTTCACTGGCATCACTGGCTGACTGATTTAAAATAAAATAAAAATTGGGGTAGGTGGGGGTGGGCGTGGGGGATGGGAGGTGGAGAGAGACTGAGAGAGACAGGGGACACGAAGGTTTGCGAGATTGTGTGTATGTGTGTGCGGGTGTCGGTGTGCGTGTGTGCACGTGTGTGGAAGCAGGGGAGGGGGGATAGATAGAGTGAGATACGTAATGCATTATTAACTTAGGATGTGCATCGTTCTAATGTTTCATGTATCGCGCTTTGAGCCTCACACATCTA
>JABMCL010000939.1:272500-277500 GCA_018857735.1 Alviniconcha marisindica
CTGTGCGTTTAATATGAAGACTTAATCAATCGCTTTGATCTACCAAGACAGCTGGTACAGTTCCGCTTACAGAAAACACTTCATTGCAAATTAGGGAAATCGAGTGCTGGCCGGAATTTCGATGTAAAGCAATCAACTGTGGAAAGTCACTGCAATATATCACCCACCAGATTTTAGTTCACACCGTCGAGCAGGGATATCGTTTCCTCAACGCCGTTTAACGTTTCATCGTCAGCTTACGCCACAGGCCTCCCAAAATGTACCCAGTTTATTGGCCAACTGTCTCAGAAACGAGAGCTGCCATAGACCATTCTTAATCGGCTAGGTCACGGCGGGTCACGAGATCGAGATCTGCTGTAGACCATTCTTAATCAGCTAGGTCACGACGGGTCACAAGATCGAGATCTGCCACAGACCATTCTTAATCAGCTAGGTCACGACGGGTCACAAGATCGAGATCTGCCGCAGACCATTCTTAATCAGCTAGGTCACGACGGGTCACGAAGTCAAAAGCGAGGCTAAGGTGTGCAAAAAGTGGCAGCAGCCCATGAAGGTGTCGTCAGCACTGCTGTCCACACTCCTAAGCCTCGTTTTCGAGGTCATGCATGGGTACAGCACAGTGCACCATATCACTTGTGGGACGGTCATATACGGGGACGACAGAGCTCACTGTATCACAAGTGAGACGGTCATGCAT
Organism: Alviniconcha marisindica; assembly: GCA_018857735.1. Taxonomy (NCBI): domain Eukaryota; kingdom Metazoa; phylum Mollusca; class Gastropoda; family Provannidae; genus Alviniconcha; species Alviniconcha marisindica. The sequence continues at coordinate 273,198 of JABMCL010000939.1, forward strand.
GGGTACAACATAGCTCAACATATCACAAGTGAGACGGTCATGCATGGGTACAACATAGCGCACTAGATCACAAATGTGACGGTCATATACTGGTACAACATAGCTCACCCTATCACAAGTTGGACGGTCATACACGGGGACAACAGCTTACCATATCACAAGTATGACGGCTATAAATATCATGGGTACAACACAGTACACATTATCATAAGTGGGACGGTCATACACGGGTACAGCACAGTACACCATGTCACAAGTATGACGGTCATACACGGGTACAGCACAGTGCACCATGTCACAAGTATGACGGTCATACACGGGTACAGCACAGCGCACCATGTCATAAGTATGACGGTCATACACGGGTACAGCACAGCGCACCATGTCATAAGTATGACGGTCATACACGGGTACAGCACAATGCTCCATATCACGAGTGGGACGGTCATGTCAGGATGAAACAAACATACTCTTTGATGTGTATATTTAACGTGATCAGACAGCTGTTCTCTCTCTCCACATTGTGTAAATTTAACTTCGGTCGAACACTGGCATGGCTAAAACGCCGAGTGCACGCGTTCACACACACAAACACACACACACACAAACACACACGTAATATTTGAACAAAAAACAAGTTCACGCAAAATGTTCATACAAAAGGTAACTCTGCCGTGTGGTTCTTTCTCCCGCATTCACTCTCTCTGTCAATGCATGAGCGGACAGCAAATTGGTTTACGGCAAAAGCAAAGGCTTTGAAAAGAAAAGAAAATATTGCAGACTCCATCCTTCACATCAAAGCTAGCTTTCCAGGCTCTTAAGAGATTTTCACTTCATGAGGCATATATGAGGTTTGCTCGTGTGTGAAAACGTCTCGTTGTACGTGCATAGAGGTTGTCAGTAAGTTATAATTCATATGCCGACCTGGAAAAGAGAACAGACCGACACATGTGCCTTCAGTCGTCATCATCGTCGTCATCGTTGTCGTCGTCGTCATCCTCCTCATCACCACCACCACCACCACCGCCACCACCACCACCATCATCATCACCATCACCATCATCATCAACATCATCATCATCATCATCATCATCATCATCCCCTCCTCTTCCTCCTCATCGTCGCCATCATCATCATTATTAACATCATCATCATCATAGCGACCACCATTCGCATCATCGTCTTTTCTCTATAGTTACACTATTGTATCATTAGCGTACAGTGGTGGTGGTGGTGGTGGTGGTGAGTGGTAGCAAGCAGTAGCAACAGCAGTAGAAGTGACAGTGGTAGAAATTGAAATTTTGCTCCGTGTAGATAACCGATGAAATAGATTAATTTAATTAAAAAAAAAAAAAAAAAAAAAAAAAAGAGGGGAAAAAAGAGAGGAAAAATACTTTAGTTTTTTTTTTTTTAAATTACACAGATAATCACCTGACCGCTTTCTTTACACAAGAAAAAAGAAAAAAAAGAAAAGGCAACAAGGTCATAGCTGGACCCCTCCCCCCCCCCCCCCCCCTCCCCAACAAAAAAATCAAAGTAGGGTTTGGTATTTTAATTACACAGTTAATCACCTGACCGCTTTCTTTACACAAGAGAAGAAGAAGAAAAGAAAAGTAGAAAAAAAAAAAGGCCCAACTCACCAGCAATAAAGGCTGTGACCCCCCCCCCCCCCCCCCACCCCCCCAAAAAAAAAAAAAAAAAAAAAAATCCACGCAAGAGGCCCAATTAGCTCTAAAAACACTCGCGACACCCATACCCTAAACCGATCTCGAACCCGACACCGCCAAAACCTAATCATCACTGTATCCACTCCCCAGCCCGGCCCCGTCGCGGCAAACACCCATCCAATCCAGCTCCTGCACATCCTCGGCAGCGCTCAGCGAGCACGTGCCACACGCACGCTCCAGTATCAAATCGGTGCGGCAAACACGGGTCCAGCGGCCCGCGCCGGGCCCGGGCTGGTAATATTGCTAATTGCGGGTCTTTGTTTCATTATGGGGACAAGATGTTTAGCGGGGAGAGAGAGAAGAGGACAGGGGCCCCGAGACCTCATGTCCACGTTTCTGGCAATGGCTCGGTTCGTTGCCTGGGAAAAGGTCGGGAGCAGACTTCGGTTTGGGGGATCTTGAGAGAGAGAGAGGAGAGGAGAGAGGTGGGGGAAGGCACGTAGAGTGTGTGAATCGTGGCCCTCCCAGAGGCTTTGGGAGACAATTACATTTTGTCCTCCCGCCCACCGTTTGATGAGCCTTGCAGTTTGTGGGTACCGTCATTTTCTTCACCGCACCATCACCCACCACACCCCACACCCACACCCACACCCTACTCCCTTCTTAATTCCCTCCTCCGTTTTCCACCGTTCACCTGTTCCACCGCGGATTAGGTTTGAGAAGCATGTCAGGCGCGTGAGCTTCGGCCCACGCACGTTAAAGATCTCAAGACGGTCGGAAATAAATTTGTTACAACCCTTCTCTCTCTCTGTCTCCCCCTCTCTCTGTGTCTCACTGACTCTGTGTCTGTCTCTGTCTGTCTCTGTCTGTCTGTCTCTGTCTCTGTCTCTCTGTCTCTGTCTGTCTGTCTGTCTGTCTGTCTGTCTGTCTGTCTGTCTGCTCTGTCTTCTCTCTCTCTCTCTCTCTCTCTCTCTCTCTCTCTCTCTCTCTCTCTCTCTCTCTCTCTCTCTCTCTCTCTCTCTCTCTCTCCTGCCGCTTTTTACCCGTAGTGCCCTCGCATTAGGAAGCTGCCGCGCACGTTAGAGATCCCAAGACGGTTGGAAATAGATACATCACAGCCCTTTTCCATCCTCTGTCGCCTACCGCTTTTTGTCCATAGTGTCCTCGCATTAGAAAACTATCCGCCCATTTTAGAGATCCCAAGCCGGTTGGGAATGTATAAATTACAGGCCTTCTCCATATTCTGTCGCCTAACGCTTTTTATTACAAGTGTCTTCGCATTAAGCAGCTGTTCGTGCACGAAGGAGATCCCTAGACAGTTGGAAATAGATACATCATTGATACCGTACTGTGTGTGTGTGTGTGTGGTGTGTGTGTGTGTGTGTGTGTGTGTGTGTGTGTGTGTGTGTGTGTGTGTGTGTGCGCGCGTGTGTGTGCGTGCGCGTGTGTGTGCGTTCGAGTGTATGCGTTGAATTTTGATAATGTGTTCATTTAAAGAATGTGTAAGTGCTTAGGGCCTGTGCGGGTTAGGCGCTCTAAGTATCCCTTATTATGATGATGATGATGATGGTTATCATTAGTAGTGGTAGTGTTATTTTGATTATTCCGAGGCGATTGGAAATGCATGCATCACATCGACTGGCGTCTGTCACTTTTACCGTGTTGTGTCTTCTGCAGGAGAAGGGCAGGTGTGACAGATTCACGTATGCTTTAAGCGGGACGCTAAGGATCTTAAGGAAGAGATTATGTAGGTTCGACTGCCATCCTGTCTCTACGATTACCATCCTGTCTCAACGATTACCATCCTGTCTCTACCACTTTCCAGGCTTCTCTTCCTCTCTCTCCTACTCCTGCTCTGTAAACATTGTTATTGCCGTTTTCCGCGCGTGGTATGTCAACGTGAATGTTGAAATCTGATTTCGAGTTCTATGTTTATGTAAGAGGTTCGCGCTTAACCAATAAATCTTCTTCTTCTGACAATGATGATGATGATGATGATTTTATTTTAATAAGATCCAAACACAAAAAGGTACAAACGAACGCTTATTTATTTTTAACACGGACACAGTATGCAAATTTTCGGGGAAATCCCCTTTATCAAGCCATAAAACGACGCTTAAACAACAGATAAACGGTGAAAAACGATGAAAAATGAAAGAAAAAGACTTATTTGTTTTGGTTGAGTTTTTTGCAGCTTGTTCGGTGCTTGAGATGTTGGAGCATTGTTGTCATGCCATTCTGTTTCGATTTATTTAACTAAACTGGCAGTGCCGATTTCAAGAAAAGCAGTTTTTAGCCTATACATTTGGCAGGAATGCGGATTATAGCAGAAAAGCGTGTATGTCCCCATAACATTTGTGTTTTTTATGTCTGAAATAATTCCTGTTTTACAAGCAGAAAGCGGTAGATGGAGCCCAGGCATATTGGTCTAGCTGTGTAAATCTGTTTAACCAAGCAGAGGAGGGGGCGGGGGATGGAGGGGTGGGGTGGGGCGCAGGGACTGATCATTCTGCTCCTATCATCTCTCAGGTGCTTTTTAAGGTTTATTTTGTTATTGCTGGAGAAGAGAGAGAGAGAGAGAGAGAGAGAGAGAGAGAGAGAGAGAGAGAGAGAGAGAGAGAGAGAGAGAGAGAGAG
>JABMCL010000939.1:282500-287500 GCA_018857735.1 Alviniconcha marisindica
TTCGATTTCTTTAGTAACGGCAACTCGAGATTCTCTTGATGTCTACAAAAAATTAATCGTCAATCTATAATGTAATCCACAATTAATTTATAGACATTATTATTTTTTCCTCCTTTTTGTTGTTGTTATTGGTATTATTTAGTTTATATACCTATTTCATGTCATCTGTTTGATTATATTGACTAATTGATTGATGGTTTTTATTGGCTTACTGACTGATTTCTTTAAAACTTTCAGTTAATTCCTATTATTTATATAGGCATATTATTGATTTACTGTCGCTTATGTATATTACGTTTTGTATTCCATTTATTTTGCTGCTGTTAAACTGGGGGGGAGGGGGGGGGGGGGGAGCAAATCTTGTTTTGCGGTGATGTGATAAATCATTTATAAAAATAATTTAGGCATCCAGAATCAATTAACTTAACAAAAGCGATCGAAGCGTCAGCAGGATACTCTGATCTCTTCGTCATCTCGAGGGATGACTAGGCATTAAAAATATATTTAAAATATATTATCTTGCACAGAGAGAGAGAGAGAGAGAGAGAGAGAGAGAGAGAGAGAGAGAGAGAGAGAGAGAGAGAGAGGAGAGAGAGAGAGAGAGAGAGAGAGAGACAGAGACAGAGACAGAGACAGAGACAGAGACAGACAGCGACTGAGACAGAGACAGAGAGACAGAGATTCTTTTATTTACGAGGGTAATAGATAAGCATGCATGCCGCTTTTTTACATCCAGCCTTCGCCCAAACAAGGGACTACTCTAATCTAATTATACGTGTACATATTTTGTACGACACACCGGTGTACACATGGAAGAGAGAGAGAGAGAGAGAGAGAGAGAGAGAGAGAGAGAGAGAGAGAGAGAGAGAGAGAGAGAGAGAGAGAGAGAGAGAGAGAGAGAGAGAGAGAGAGAACGCCTCACTCCTATCGCGACACTGCACGCTCTAGCCTACAAGGAAGTGTTCAGGAACAACACGGGAGAAGAAGAAGAACTCGCGACCGTTCCGCCGCCGGGCCACAGCTGTAACGGCTATGAACTAACTGTCCACCCCGTACCGGCCAAAGCCGCATGCAGCACGGCTCATGCAGTGACGGATATTGGTACCACCGCCACAGTCTAGTAACGCCGCACCGGCACGGACGGACCTCTCCGCGGCCAAGCCTTCATGGCCGCGGCTCCAGCTTTCAGCCCCGGCAACCCTCGCTCCGTCACATCAAAAGAATCGCTACGACCATAACCCGGGCATAAAATCCGCGGGAGTCTTTCACCGCCAGCTCCCCCGACATCCACAGCGCGAAAGAAAAATGAGATTTTGCCGGGTGCCCGACTCCATTGTTCCTCCACCCGTTGCAAGAAACTCCGGCGCGGCCGAGTCCACCACCCCTTTTGGCACTTGTCACAGTCGTCCATGATTAGGCGAATTCCACCCGTGAGCCTCTCTGGTAGCTATGGAAACGCCCCCCAAGCGAAAGCCCGTTGAGGCCGAAGGGCAATGATTTTATTGCGGTGGACGGGTCTCGCTCGTCCTGTCGCCGTCAAATTATTTTTCGATTTGGGAAAGATCGTACCCCGGGTGGAGAGGATTTTACCGGGGTACCGGAGCGTTGTCCGAGCCAACACCCGCGATGATTCAGCTTGTTTGTATTTCTATTGCTTTTCCACAGGCTTGCAATTCTAAAGCTCCGAGAGGGAGGGGTGGGGGACATTTCGCTTTTTTTCTTCTTTTTTTCTTCTCAGTATTTCCTCCGGATCTTATTGTGGCACATTTGCAATATTTAAGATGTGTTGACAGAGCGGACTGACAGGTACTTGTTTAAACAGCAGCCCGTGGGAAAATGGTCACTTATTGCTTAGGATACCAGTGTTTTGTTATTGATATTTCCAGGATGGGTGGGTCCTTTTTTTCGGCGGGAAGAGGGTGGGGGGTGGGGGGGGGGGGGGGGGGCGAGTACCTGTGATGCGTTCCTGGGTTGTTTTTCTTCTTAAGTGTTGCTGATGTTTTTCTTTTCATTGAAACTGTGAAATGTAAATTTGCCTTGGTGTGAAATGCGTTACCGCGTGGAAATGGCGTTAAAATCGGTTCTTCATGGGATTTAAATGAGGTTTTTATTTTCGCTTTATTCCCAGCGTGGAGGACTAATACACTGCACTGTATCTGTGTGTGAGAGCACACACACACACACACACACACACACACACACACACACACACACACACACACACACACACACACACACACACACACACACACACACACACACACACACACACACACACACACACACACACACACACACACGTGATGAGAGTATCAGTTTGAGCAGCCTATGAAACAGCGAAGAATAATGAACACGTTTGCAGGCGTATGAATCTGCTCATGTTAGTTCTAATCAGATATTAGGGCACACGTTATTATCAATCTGTTTCACCAATCGCAAAATGATAAAGTTTGATAATCCCAAAGCATTTGATCTTTGAAACAGCATTGCTATTATGGTTAATTGCTAACCTAGATTTTGTTTTCAATCGAGGTCACCTACCACATCCGAAAAGTAATCATTTATTCATAACCATTTAGAACTCATCGTATTGTCTTGTATGCCATAGAATAAAGAAAGAAAGAAAGAAAGAAAGAAAGAAAGAAAGAAAGAAAGAAAGAAAGAAAGAAAGAAAGAAAGAAAGAAAGAAAGGCTTCTATCTGCATTTTCAACAGCAACAAAATCCACGCGTTAAACGGTTATAATTCTTTGAAAGAACACATCAATGCTGCGATCAATGAGTGCAGGTTTCTAAGATGTTATTCCCACCACACACGACTACCAAGTACAGCTGACACCGTGGTCTCACTGATCAATACTTGCACTGGGATGCCGTGAAGCGAGTGTACAGGCATCACATAAGTTAACCACGTATTACTTCAATGTCCTGTTAGCATAGAGTTATTTAGGAAAAAAGAAGGAAAAATAAATAAATATATATATATATATTATATTTTTTTTAAAAATAGATTGTAACGATGTAAGAAATGTTTTGTATAATACTGACGTTATAAATTATATTGTCAAATTGATTGTTCATAGTCCTGTGGGAAAATTAGTAAAATTTACTAGAAAAAAAGAAGCTTTCGGGGGGCCATTTTTTGCTTGTTTGTTGTCTAATATATCACTGATTTATTTGGGGGGATTTTGAGGGGAAAGGGGAGGGGGTCTAACATCACCTTGCTGCGAACAGACATAAAACACTGACTGATGATTTGCTTTCTACGCTCCGGCCCCCCTCCCTTTCAACGATCGGGCACAGTGCACGCAGAAATTAAGGTCTCTCGCATACATGCTGAGAATTCAGAGTGTCTGTGTTACTTTAATTAATTGTTTTACAAGTATGTGATCTTAACTTCATTACTGTTTTATGATGAAGTCATAATTGTTTTATATTTATAACTATACTACGGTTAAAGTAAGACTCTTTTGTTTGTTGTATTGTTCTCTTAACTTTATGTATTTTTTATGAGCCCGCCATGACCACAACAAAATTGCCCCTTGTGGGATGATTAAAGTTTTTGAATTGAATTGAGACTGGGCAAATGAGATGTTTCTCTCTTTTAAGCCTGGATCCAAACACACAGCAGGTTAAAAAGAACGCTGGAATATAACAGGACAACACGTAACATGTGCAGATATTCAGAGTAAACCTCCTTTTTGAAGCAACATAATAATAATAATAATAATAATAATAATAATAATAATAATAATAATAATAATAAATAAATTAATACATACTTTAAAGATGATAAATGAAAATTGTCTACTGATCCGGCTACATAATTACTAGTTTTTGTTGTTATTTTCACTCACAGATAACGGCTTACTTGCGTCAAAGTACATAATAAATCATTATGTTAACATTATTACTAATAATGTCCATATAATATTATGTGCCTTTCGTGCTGCTTCCAACGGCTTACTTGCGTCAAATGTAAAAAAGAACTTAATTACAGTTATGTCCACATAATTATTAATCAAGTTAAAATGGCGTAAGTGCGCATGTGCGGGCTTTTCAGCACTTCTTTTCTTCTTCTTTTCTTTTTTTGTCTTTTTTTTTGTTTTTTTGTTTTGTTTGTTTGTAGCAATGGCGGTTGCCGACCGCATCGCGTGATTTATGACGCGGGTGAATTTGTTATCGGCATTTCAATCCACAGGACAATTCAAGATGACCCCGAGGTGAATTTTGGGACAAACGATTCCTGCGCAGAAAATCATTCGCGCCAAATCAGACCGTCCTTCGAATTGACTGGCCGTCCTGCGCGCATGCTTTGTCGGTAATAATTAGTAATTTGTGTAATTCTGAAGCTAGTAAGCCGTTGGGCGAAGCATGATAGGGTTGTTTCAGCATAATTACTAACTATCTGAACATAGTTATTAATTGTCTCTACATAATTAGTAAATATGTGTTCTGACGCTTGGTTCCAATGGTAAGTAACTTGGCGTTCTACGGCCAGTCAACCAGTGTGGTTATAATTATCAGGACGGTTGGTTCCAACGACTTACTTGAATAATTATGTGCACATAACGGACATTGTGAGTCTTTAGGGCTGTTTCCAACGGCATACATGCGTCAAAAGTGCATAATTACAATTACACGGAGACAACATTAGTAGTTATGTGCAATTAGTAATTATTTGCACATGATTGTAATTATGTGCGCATAACACTTGACTGTAATTATGTGCACATAGCACCTAATTGTAATTATATGCACATATATGTGTTATTCTTTGGTTCTTCTTCTTCTTCTTCTTCTTCTTCTTCTTCTTCTTCTTCTGCTTCTTCTTCATAAATCGCCCTGATGTAACCGTACCGGTTGACTGGGCGTGAAACACCAACTTACTTACTTACTTACTTACTCTTCTTCATAATAATAATAATAACAGTTATGTGCACACTTACTTAATTTGTCTTTTGACGGTAGTAAGCTGCCATACTCTACGTTCTGTCAGATC
>JABMCL010000939.1:297500-310000 GCA_018857735.1 Alviniconcha marisindica
GCACGCACGCACACACAACATGAATATGAAGCTTCATTCAGATTGCTAGCCTAACAGGAACGGAGAAGTGAAACGAATGACACACGTACAGGCGTTTATTATTATTACTATTATTAATATTAATCTTTTTTATTATTATTGTTAATTACTTTCAGTTACTTGCATGCTATATTTTTCTTTTCTTTCATCATATTTCCTCCCTAAATGAGTGCGGTTCTTTGATCTCACATATGAACTAATTCAATATCGCAAGAATAGCTTTTTAGCACTTCAGTTAATGATGATATGATGATGACGACGACGAAGACAATAATAGTAATTATTATTATTAGTATAATAATAATAACAATAATAGCAGTCATTTCTATCTCACCGACAAATGTGAGCACACTGTGCTTCATAATTATAAATGTACATAGAATGATTGTTGTTGTATTCATCTACTTGTTCACTTTTCCATTGATTTATATTTACCTCTGTTTCATCTCATTATTTATTTGTTTACTAGAGAGAGTTATTGTTTAGTTATGTGTCCACTGATCTATGTGTCACAATCACGTACTGATCTTTGAATCCGTTTATTTTCGGTTTTATGATTACATTTTGTGCTTACTACTTCGTCAGTCAGATGACCATTGGAACTGTTTGAAAGGCAACGATGGGAAAACTTCTGAGAGCCGCAGTGGAGCGCATGATTATAGGCTTTTCCGAGAGACCAGCTTACATTTTGAGCTGAACTGAACTTTGTAAATATCCGAAATATTCCTTTCTTTCTTCTGCTAATTGGGGCTTTGTTTTCCACTCCCTTCATAGTATCTTTCAGAGATTATCGTGTAATTCCTGCCGCTGTCACTTCTTGTAAGTTGTGTGGTGTGTGTGTGTGTGTGTGTGTGTGTGTGTGTGTGTGTGCGTGCGTGCGTGCGTGCGTGCGTGCGTGCGTGTGCGTGTGCGTGCGTGCGTGCGTGCGTGCGTGCGTGCGTGCGTGCGTATGTGTTTGCTTCCCACCCTTCCCACCTCCACCCCATTGGCACACTTTTTTTTCTTCTTTAATAATCTCTTCGTGTTTTATTCTCAGCTAGCCCCCCACTCCCCACCCCTACCCACCCACCCCTCTCTCTCTTTCTGTGTCTCTCTGTCTCTCTGTGTCTCTCTGTCTTTGTCTCTGTCTGTCTGCATGTCTGTCTGTCTGTCTGTCTGTCTGTCTCCTTCCTCTCTCTCTCTCTCTCTCCCCCCCCCCCCCCCCCCCACCCTTCTCCCCTTTTTTTACTCTCTTCTTCCCCATCTCTCCCCCCTTTCCCCCTTCCCCCCCCCCTCTCTCTCCCCTCTCTCTCTCTTCTGCCATCGGTGGGTGTAACCGCAGCGATAGCATCATCCCCACAGCGGCGGGGCAAAGAGCTGGAGCCGAGCCCATGACAGCAAGTGGCCCACCGCTACAGAGGAGGTGCCAGAGCGTGATGATAGGGTCGCCCTGGCGACAAGTCTGCCAGGATTTATTAGTCCACATCCCATGCGCCGCCGTGTTGGGACGTGCGTATAGTCCAGAGCGGGGCGAAACAGCGGCTATAGGCACGGCGTTGGCTGTTTTACTCGTGTCAGACAGACGGAGTAATTTGGTTACTTGTGTTCGACGTCTGGTTTGATTATTTCTGGATAACCTAGTTCTAGATGTGTTAAATTGTTTTACGATTATTTTTCCTATGTTTTGTTTTGTCTTGTTTTTTAATTTTCTTCATTTAAATGTAACCGAGTGCATCTGCACATTGTGTTTGTGTTGTTGTGTGTACTCTGTGTGTCGCTGTGTCTGTGTTCTTTCGTGTGTGTACGTCATTCGATCTTTTACGTATGTGATACGTGTTGTGATTTAGACGTCACTATAAGTCTGAGTGACACAGCGCGAGAGAAGGCGAGAGGGAATAACAACGACCTCCCGTATGTACCATTCAAAAGAAAAGAAGAAATAAAATCAGGAACCTCTGACGGTGGCACGTTTGTTGTTCCTTACTTCCAACCTGCAACGTCCACCGACCATTTACATAAAAAATATTTTTCTTCATTTTTTGCTCTGTTGATCAACCGATGCATCAGTTAATTAACTGATCGATTGGTTATTTGATTCATAGTTTGATTGGTAGATCAATTGATTGACAACCTGATGATCTACGTAGAAGCTGCTTAGGCGATTGATATACTGACTGTTTAAAAGAGCGAGATAAATTAATAAACTCATTGTTCTAAGTATTGTAGAAAATATATGTGTTCTTAGACGAACCGTTGTCAATCTCTTCCACAAAATTAGCTCTATATTTATGTGCTGCTCACGTCTTGCATTGTCAGTGTATTGTGTCCTTAAAAGTGTGCCACTTTATTATTTCTCGTCCTTTTTTCTTCCTTTTTACTACTTTGATAAGTATACAGTTAGTTCTCAAAATAATTATATTGTTTTTAATGTATTTTATTTAATAATATGTACTTATTGACTGATTTTGCTTACTTTTATTTTTGACTGATTTATTTACTTTTGTCCATCCATTTCAAGATCTTTTTACAAACACATTTTTCTGTATCTGCTACTACTAATCAATTTATTCTTTCACTGACTTATTCATGAATTTGACTATGCACGTAAGTCTATGTATTTGTGTGTGTGTGTGTGTGTGTGTGTGTGTGTGTGTGTGTGTGTGTGTGTGTGTGTGTGTGTGTGTGTGTGTGTGTGTGTGTGTGTGTGTGTGTGTGTGTGTGTGTGTGTGTGTGTGTGTGTGTGTGTGTGTGTGTGTGTGTGTGTGTGTGTGGGTTTGTGGGTGTGTGTGTGGTGGGTGGGCGGGGGGGGGGGGGGTGGTGGTGTGGTTAAGTGCGTGTGTGTGTGTGTGTGTGTGTGGTGTGTGTGTGTGTGTGTTGTGTGTGTGTGTGTGTGTGTGTGTGTGTGTGTGGGTGTGTTAGTCATGTGGTTGTGTGTGTGTGTGTGTGTGTGTTCTATCATGTGTGTGTGTGTTCATGTCAGATCACGCTTTGCTTGCTAGCCTTTTTCAGTTTCCCACAGGCTGCATTCGTCTTGACTGATTTGACTTTGTGCAGGTTGAGAGGACGTTAATATCCAATTAGTGTTTAACTTCTCGGTTATGTCCCCTATTATTATCTCCCCTATTACTATTATTATTATTATTATTATTATTATTATCATTATCATTCTACTTCTTCTTCTTCTTCTTCTTCTTAGTAGTAGTAGTAGTAGCTGCAACAGTAGTGGTAGTGGTGGTGGTGGTAGAAGTTAGTAGTAGTAGTAGTATCAGCAGCAGCAGCAGCAGCAGCAGTAGTAGTAGTAGTAGAGTAGTAGTAGCTGCAGCAGTAGTGGTAGTAGTGGTGGTGGTGGTGGTGGTAGTCGTCGTCGTCGTCGTAGTAGTAGTAGTAGTAGTATCAGCAGCAGCAGCAGCATGTTATTATTATTATTATCATCATCATTGTTGTTGTTGTTGTTGTTGCACGGTACCCTACGCAGGAAAAGAACAACAACCTCCTCCCTCTCTCTTTGCTCTCTACTTCCTCCTTCGGCTTTTCCTCTCGGCCACCACCGCCACCACTACCATCCCCGCCAACCCTACCCCTATCCACCACCCCTACCCTCCGCTGTGCCCGCACCCGCATTCCTCTGCCCATCCTCTGCCACTCTCCACCTCCGAAATAAAAGCGACGAGAAAGCCAGAGCGGAGCGGTGAATGCTGAGCAGCAGACTGGATCCGGAGTTAGATTAAAGTTGTGGGTGGAAGACAACGTAACGAGATAAGGACCCTCCCTCCGACTCCATCCAAAGAGATCAGTAAAACAACCACGCTCGCCTCCGACCCTTCGCTCGACTCTGATCGAATTTCCCAGTTGGCGAAATCAAATTCTGCCCGCTCGTGTAACAATTGCATAAGCCGCCATTGAGGCCGATATCGCTCTCTTCGCGCGCATGCGTCTAATTCAAAATCCCTCGCTAATTGCTGATTGGTTAGCAGCGCTGGCCTCTGACCCTTTATTGGAATGCGCGCGCACCACGGAACCCCCTCCCCTCCCTCCTCTTCATTTGGCCATTAGCGTTCGGCGACAATGCGAATCGGAGCAGTTGAATAATCAATTTTATTTTATTCGTTAAGCTGAGTAAATTAGTGAGAGATTGCTGCCTAATCTGAGTTCTTGTAGTTCGGTGAAAGGGGAAATAATCCGTATGCTGATTGAGGGGAGGGAAGGGGCGGTGCTGTTCCTGATTGTTTCACGGTGGACACGCTATGATTTCGTGGACCCCGACAATGCGGGGGAATGGAGAAGAGGAAGAAGGAGGCGGGTCAGTAACCCATAGAGCCAACGGGAAATCTGTTTCCAGTTGAAAATGAAAAAAAAGGGGGGGAGGGGGCAAGGGGAGGGGGGAAGGGGGGGGAGTGATGTTATACAGGTACGTACTTTCCTGTCTGAAAAAGAAAAAGAGAGAAAAAACTGATGGCAGTACTTTCCAGTCTGAAAAAGAATAAGAAAGAAAGAAACAAAAAAAGAAGTAAGTAAGTTGGTGTTTTACGCCCAGTCAACCGGTAGAAAGAAAGAAAGATGCCATACAGGTACATACTTTCCAGTCTGAAAAAATAAATAAAAAAATGATGCCATACTGGTACGTACTTTCCAGTCTGAAAAAGAACTAGAAAGAAAAAAATTATGCTATACAGGTACGAGCTTTCCAGTCTAAAAAAGAAAAAGAAAAGAAAAAATGATACCATACAGGTACGTACTTTCCAGTCTGGAAAAAGAAAAGAAAAAAAGAAGAATGATGTCATACATGTACATACTTTCCAATCTGCAAAATAAAATAAAATAAAATAAAAAATGCCATACAGGTACGTACTTTCCAATCTGAAAAATTAAAAAAATGATGCCATAAAGGTACGTACTTTCCAATCTGCAAAAGAAAAAGAAAGAAAGCAATGATGCCACACAGGTACGCACTTTCAGCCTGAAAAAGACAAAGAAAAAGAGTGTTTTTTTTAATGATACCATACAGGTACGTACGCCCAGACTTGTGACTGGTTGTGGTGACACGTAGCCTACATTCGGTGTTGAGCAATGAAAAAGTATTGTTGATTTTTTTTTATTTTTACCGTGTATGCAGTTGATTACGCAGCTGCGTTTATGGTCAAAACAAGCGCCACTACCAGTACATACACGAAGGACAAAAACAGCATCGATAACTAACCCGATCGATTAAGCACACGAACCAAACAATTAAGTAATCGAAAAATTAACCAAGCGTTCAAACTGATAACCAAACATGCAAACTATTAAGCAAAATATGACCCCATAAATTTTAAGGATTTATTGAATGAGGGATGAACATTTAATTGCTTGGTAATCACTCATTCGTTTAATTCTTCAGCCCTCCCCCCCCCCCCCCCCACACACACACACACACACTCCCGCTTCTGCCTAGCTGTGAAAGAACTGTATTGAAATAAAAGTCAGCTTGTATTTTGTAGGCTATATAATATATATACTCTACTTCCATGCATAACACTTGAGGCAGATAATTATGCTGATTGATAAGCTGATTCATTTTCAACCCAGCTCTCTGACAAACTGATAAAACCCTTTCTGATTATAACTCGGCCTTCTCGATCTGGAATCGGCTCTGTCTTTATTCCCACCGTCGTAGGCAAGTTTTGTGTGTGTTTGTTTGTCTGTTCGTTTGTGTGTGTGTGTGTGTGTGTGTGTGTGTTTTGTGTGGGGTGTGTGTGTGTGTGTGTGTGTGTGGGGTGTGTGTGTGTGTGTGTGTGTGTGTGTGTGTGTGTGTGTGTGTGTGTGTGTGTGTGTTTTTGTGTGTGTTGTGTGTGTGTGTGTGGTGTGGGGAGAGAAGAGAGAGAGGAGTAGAGAGAGAGAGAGAGAGAGAGAGAGAGAGAGAGAGAGAGAGAGAGAGAGAGAGAGAGAGGAGAGAGAGAGAGATTGTGTGTGTGTGTGTGTGTGGGGGGGGGGGGGAGGGCGCTTATATATGTCCTTTTTCTAAACTCTAGCTCCCTGGAGAAAGACTAGCAGCAACTCATAGGCAACTGCAGAGTATAGATTGTATGGATATTCTGTGAAGAGAAAATTGGGATGCCCTTGACCAGCTATAACTTCATCACTCACGGGCAGTGCAGCTTGTTATGGTCACTCAGTCGAGAAGTATATCCACTTTCGTCGTGGTCACTACAATTATAGCCATTTTCGCCGTGGTCACTACAGTTATAGCCACTTTCGTCGTGGTCACTACAGTTATAGCCACTTTCGCCTTGGTCACTACAGTTATAGCCACTTTCGCCTTGGTCTCTACAGTCATAGCCACTTTCATCGTGGTCACTACAGTTATAGCCACTTTCATCGTGGTCACTACAGTTATAGCTACTTTCACCGTGGTCACTACAGTTATAGCCACTTTCATCGTGGTCACTACAGTTATAGCCACTTTCACCGTGGTCACTACAGTCATAGCCACTTTCGTTGTGGTCACTACAGTTATAGCCACTTTCGTCACTGTCACTACAGTTATAGCCACTTTCACCGTGGTCACTAGTTATAACCACTTTCGTCGTGGTCACTATTGTCATAGCCACTTTCGTCGGTATCACTACAGTTATAGCCACTTTCGTCGTGGTCACTGCAGTCGCCGTGGTCAGTACAGTGATAGTCACTTTGGTCGTGGTCATTAAAGTTATAGCCAATTTCGTCGTGGTCACTACAGTTATAGCTACTTTCGTCGTGGTCACTACAGTTATAGCCACTTTCGTAGCGGTCACTACAGTTATAGCCACTTTCGTCGCGGTCACAACAGCTCTGGGACTGCTTGGCCAGTGTTGTAGGTTGAGTTTACCCCCAGGACATTATTACTGGGCTTTGGTAAAGTGATTATTACTACACAGAATGGACCAGAAAAAAGCCTTTAATTTCAGATCAGTGTTAGTTTCTGATTACGTTTTCGGTTTGTGTAAACGATAACAACAACACCAAGTTATCAGATTACTTCTCCATCACCAGAGATTGATACGGAGGAAAATAAACAGCCGACAAAGCTAGGTGAAGTTAACAAATTTAATAACCACATGCACGAGGATGCAATATCGTCTGCAATGTGCTGAGTTCGCTAGCATGGATGTATAATAAAACGGGGACATTAACAAAAGAAGGAGGGAAAAAGAAGAAGAAGAGGAAAACACGTTCTATTATTCTCGCCAGATATTAACATGGAATCAGAACGAAGAACGCGACGAAAGAGAGAAAAGAAAGCAAATCAAATCTGTCATAAAAACATGTCAGCGTGGAGCTCCCACTTCTGTCTCAATTTTCATCACTTTTATTCGCCCCTCCTCCCTCCCCTCCCTCCCCCGCATATTTCTCTTCTCTACCCTGCCACTCTCTCCTCCCCCAAAACAATTTCCTAACCTCATCACGGCTCCACCCGCTGTCTTGGACACCGCATCTCCGTCGCTTCTCCAATTGGATTACCTGCGTGCTTTTCATGGCTTGAGACGGGAGCGTACCGTGTTGCAAATACCAATTACAAACATGACGTCCGCAGCAGCAGCCTCTTGCGCCATCTGGCGGGATGCTGGGCAATCACAGTTCCCAGCATGCAGCTCGGCCTGAATGAGGGCAGAGTTCGCCGAGGCAGAGACGGCAGTTATCGGCGGAGTATCATCGGCTATAAAGCGTGACGACCTTGGTTTTAGCGCAGTTGAGTCGGTTTGGCCTAGCGGTAAAGCGTTAGGCTAGTAAGCGGAAGGACCTCGGTTCGATACCGCTTCGTCTCTCCTTTCTCTTCAAAAAAGGTTGTGGTTTGTGGACACTGTCTTGTGACTTTGTCCATCACTTCCTACTGAAACATTAAAATGGCGCTCATCGCTGCCCATCTTAATGCATAAGTCATTCTGATGGTGACAGTGTAGCGATAGGTATATAATCTCCCTCTCCCCCCACCTCCATACTCCCTCCCACCCCCCACCCCCTTCTCCCCGTCCCTAATAAGCCGTACGGTTTCTGTGGACGTTAAGCACCATGTTTACTTAGCGCACTGAGTCGGTTTGGCCTAGCGGTAAAGCGTTAGGTTAGTAAGCGGAAGGACCTCGGTTCGATACCGCTTCGTCTCTCCTTTCTCTTCAAAAAGGTTGTGGTTTGTGGACACTGTCTTGTGACTTTGTCGTTCACAATTAAGGCAGTTAATGAAACATTTAAATGGCTCTCTTCGCGCCCTTTTGCGTCATTTTGGTGGGATGCTGTGCATCACAGGTTCCAGCTGCAGCTCGGCCTGAATAGGCAAGTCCTCCCGAGGCAAGCGCAGTTATCGGCGGAATAAGGCTTAAAGCGTGGGCGGACCATTTGTTTTAGCGCAGTTTAGCCGGTTTGGCCTAGCGGTAAAGCGTTAGGCTAGTAAGCGGAAGGACCTCGGTTCGATACCGCTTCGTCTCTCCTTTCTCTTCAAAAAGGTTGTGGTTTGTGGACACTGTCTTGCGACTTTGTCCATCACTTCCTACTGAAACATTAAAATGGCGCTCATCGCTGCCCATCTTAATGCAAAGTCATTCTGATGGTGACAGTGTAGCGATAGGTATATAATCTCCCTCTCCCCCCATCTCGATACTCCCTCCCCCCCTTCTCCCCGTCCCTAATAAGCCGTACGGTTTCTGTGGACGTTAAGCACCATGTTTACTTTAGCGCAGTGAGTCGGTTTGGCCTAGCGGTAAAGCGTTAGGTTAGTAAGCGGAAGGACCTCGGTTCGATACCGCTTCGTCTCTCCTTTCTCTTCAAAAAAGGTTGTGGTTTGTGGACACTGTCTTGTGACTTTGTCCTTCACAATTAAGGCAGTTAATGAAACATTAAATGGCTCTCATTCGCTGCCCATTTTAATGCAGAAGTCATTCTGGTGGTGACATTGTAGCGATAGGTATATAATCTTCCTCTTCCCCTACCTCCATACCCCCCCCCCCCCGCCCCCTTCTCCCCGTCCCCTAATAAGCCTCAGGTTTCTAGTTGAAACTATGCCCTACGAAGTAGAGTAAGGGAAGGACCTCGGTTCGATACCGCTTCGGCTCTCCTTTCTCTTCAAAATTTGTGGTCTTGTGGCCCCTTACGAATGACTAGCCTGCTGCTTTTGTTCTGTGGGCTGTCGTGGTCCCTCTACCCAATTAATGAAACATTAAAGGGTGGCCCCCCTTCATACGCTTTAGTCCCGCCGTCTTAATGCAGAAGTCATTTTGATGGTGACATTGTAGCGATGTCATCCCCCCACCTCCATACCCCTTTCCCCCCTTCTCCCCGTCCCTAATAAGCCTTATGGTTTCCTAATATTCCTAGCGGTAAGGCGTTAGGCTGGTAAGCAGAAGGGCCGCAGCTCGATCCCGCTTCGGTTCTCCCTTCTCTTAAAAAAAGTTGTGGTTTGTGGACAGTCTTGTGACTTTGTTCCTCACAATTAATGAAACATTAAAATGGCTCTCATCACTGCCCATCTTAATGCAGGTATATATGACTTCCTTCTTCCCCTCCCTCTTTCCCACCTCCTCGCCCGTCCATAATAATAATAATAAAATAATAATAATTTAAATGATAATAATAATACTACTACTACTACTACTACTACTACTACTACTACTACTACTACTACTACTACTACTACTACTACTACTACTACTACTACTAATAAAATGCATTTCTAATGAGCCGAATCACTCTATGACTGCTCGAAAACTCGAAAACTTTATTTGACTTTATTTTACATTACTACACACGCGTGAGGGTCAAAATGCTATACACATGAAACATTAGAACAACACGCAACCTAATTAATAATTAATAATAACGAATACTAAGAGCGCCTAACCCGCACAGGCCCTAAGCACTTACACGTTCTCTACAAATACATATTGTCAAAATTCAACGCTTACAACATGAACGCACACACACATGTACGCACACACACAGACCCACGCACACGCGCGCGTGCGCGCACACACACACACACACACACACACACACCACACACACACACACACACACACACACACACACACACACACACACACACACACACACACACACACACACACACACACACACACACACAGACACACACACACACACACACACACACACACACGACACACACACACACACACACACACACCACACGACACACACACACCACCACGTCGCATAAGATCAGAGCAATCAGGGCCGAGACGACTGCAGAGAAAACGGATATTTTAAAAAGAGAAAGGTTTTCAATAATGCATTACATAGCTCACTCTATCCTTCCCCCACCCCTGCATCCAGACATGCGTGCACACACACACAACCACACAATCTCGCAACCCCTCGCTTCCCCCTCTCTCTCCCGGTTTCTACCCCCCCCCCCCCCCCCCCCACCCCCCCCCCCCCACTCCGCCCTCAATAAATTAATGAATAAATCAAAATAATTTTAAAAGCCTTATGGTTTCTGTGGACGTAAAGTGCAATAAAGAAGAAGAAGCTTTAGCGCTAAGAAGGGCGCGCTGTGCAATCCAAAGCGCTTCTTCAAAAGCGCGCATTCGTAGGGTTCCATCGGATATTCGTAATCGATGTTTTATCAAAAGCTCACAGTCAGAACACTTCATCGGAGACACTAGTTATGTGCAGATTATCTTAACAAGCGCAAATAGGCTAACTTTGATTTAAAGTCGCAAAGATGACATTCACAGCATTTTATCAAAATCGCGCAATCCGAGCTCTTCGTCAAAAGCGCGCATTTGGAGGAAGATGTCTGTAATCGAGCGTTTTATAAAAACGCGCAGTCAGAACCCTTCATCGGGACACTAGGCAGATAGCTTCGATTTAAAGCCGCAAAGACGCACATTCCGAGCACTTCATCAAAAGCGCGCAATCCGAGCGCTTCGTCAAAAGCGCGCATTTGGAGGGTTCTATCAGATGTTTGTAATCGAGTCTTTTATCGAAACGCGTACAGTCAGAACACTTCATCGGAGGCAGTAGTCATGCGGAGATTATCTTAACAAGCGCAAATAACTTTGATTTAAAGTCACAAAGACGCACATTCCGAGCACTTCCTCAGAAGCACGAAATCGACTGCTTCGTTAAACGAGCACACTCAGAACACTTTGTCAACACCGCGCATTCAGGGCGCTTTATCAAAGTGGCATGTTTGGAGAGCTTAAGTCATTAGCGCAGGCATTTTGGGTGCTCAAACAAAATAGTGCATTCCAAGCACTTCACCAACGGCCGATAAGGAAGTAACGTGGGTAAGCCTACGAGCTTAGCGGGTTTGCTGTTGTGTGCTTTAATGTTGTTGTTTAACATTGCGCTTCGCAGTGTAGACAGTTACTGCTGTTCTGCGCCCAGTCAACCATTACGGTTATATCAGGTTGAGAGTGACGTGGGCATAACGCGCCACTATTGCGTTTAGATGTTCTAGACAAATCTACTTCTAGTTCTTCGTTTCGCTTTCTCAACGGATTTGATGCGTCGTGTGTGGGGAGATAGCTTCACCACAGATGAGGGTCTTCGCTGTTTCGGGTCTCTAACCTCGCACCCCCTCCCTCTTCCCCCCCCCCCCCCCATCCCCCCGTAAATGCACCGTGTTTGTTTTCTGGGCACGGATCGTACGGTGAGAAAGGGAAGACGTGCCCGGGATTTGGTACCTACTGTTTAAGCCAGAATCATAGCGGCGAGCTGATAATCCCATTGCCCGAGCGAAGACCTTCCCTTTCAGCCTCTCCACCAGCGTGGCCCTAGACTGCACACCGCCCCCTCTCCTTGCAGATCCATTTCAAGGGAGGTTCCGACGAGCTTGTAAATTGGCCATAATATCAGAAAGAATACGAGAGAAATGAATGAAAATGCGATAAATAAAACTGACATCCAAGGGCCTCGGCGCGGCCCGTAACTCGCTTTGGACACGCGATTGACACGGCAAATTCTATTTAGCGCTTTTTTCTCGTCGCCAGATTTCATTAGGACGCCCCAATTAAGCTCTAATCAGCGTAGGGCAATCTGGATCCGGCGACTCCGCTATTTCTCTTGGGACTCCGTTGCTGCTTGGCCGAGGCGATGGCGGAGACGGAACCGAGCGCAAGCAAAAAAAAAATATGTAGCGTAAGTGCGAAGCTAGAGATGGAATCAAGGAGGAGAGAGAGAGAGAGAGAGAGAGTAGAGAGAAGAGCAGAGAGGAGAGAGAGAGAGAGAGAGAGAGAGAGAAGAGAGAGAGAGAGAGAGAGAGAGAGAGAGAGAGAGAGAGAGAGAGAGACAGACAGACAGACAGACAGACAGACAGACAGACAGACAGACAGACAGAGAAAGAGAGAGAGAGAGAGAGAGAGAGACAGAGACAGAGAGAGAGAGACAGAGAGACAGAGACAGACAGAGACAGACAGAGAGAGAGACAGAGAGAGAGAGAGATCTCCTTAAAGCACAGCAGAGGGTCCAGGTCACATCCAACGCCAGAGAGAAAATGACTTTGGTTGCTGGCT
>JABMCL010000939.1:317500-320000 GCA_018857735.1 Alviniconcha marisindica
GACTGCTCCCATAACACCTGCAACTGTCATGGCGGCCACGGGGGAAGCCGTCGCTTGGCAACGGAGAGCTTAGTGGACATGATTGGGTGGACCTTGAGAAGGGAGTTCCCTGCTTGCTTTGTCACCCACTTTAAGAGCAGGGACCTAGGACGGGAAGTTGGGGAGGAAGGGGCAGAAATGGAGAAGGAGGAAGAACCCCCCCCCCCCCAAACCCTTCCCCCCCCCCCCTTCCCCCCCCCCCCTTTTAACCCCCCCCCCCCCCCCCCACCCCCCGCCACCCGCCCTCCCCTCTAAGGCAGTAAGGTGCCTCTGACAGAGAAATTAAAGTCCCCACTGCTGCGAATCCAGAGCTATTATAATCTCCAAGTTTTAAACCTGGAGCGGGTTCAGAATCTAGCATTGAATGCTTCGCCTGCTGCCGAGATTTCTACTTTTCCATTTCCTTGGAACCTTCCTTGTTCAGACTGCCCTGATGTAACCGTCCTGGTTGCTTGGGCGTAAACAGAAGATTTTTTAATTTTTTTACTTACTTCCGGTTGATTCTACTTTCGTTGTTCCGAAATATCTTCCTGCATAACTTAACGAACTTGAGATTTGAAGATTTCTGTTTGGAGCTGGAAGACCTTCGAAAAAGCTGACTTAATTGGCGTTGAAATTGGAAGTTTGTAACTAAGTAACTAGCTGCCAAGTTGAACCCACATAAAGGTGAATTAATTAGCATTCGGAGAACAAACAAAAAACTAAAACAACAATCGCCTGCGATAACTCTCAACTCACATTCAAGTACAGACTAGGTAAACCTATTAAACTCCATTACAAGTACATCCTCAAACTGGACTGTAATAATAATGATATAATCAACATTACCTCAAAACGAACAAATATTTACGACCTATGACATAATTTGATGGTGTAGAAAATGCTGTGCTAAATCAGGAGATAATAACTGATCGGTCTGTCTGTCTGTGTCTGTTTGTTTGTTTGTTTGTCTGTCTGTCTGTCTGTCTGTCTGTCTGTCTGTCTGTCTGTCTGTCTGTCTGTCTGTATCTCTCCCTTCCTCTCATTCTCTCTCTCTCTCTCTGAGACTGAGGTTTTCGAGTGATTGCCATTGCAATGACGGGTCATTTGAGACCTATTTTATACACCCATACAGCTCCGCCCTGTCCTTCCGACTGCTTGTGAGAGTGCTTCATTTGCTCATAATATGCTCATCATAATTATGCTCATAATAGGTAACTGAATGATGTATGGCATGTGTTCATCTGGCGCTGTGAGCACGCTATGTTTTGGGGTGGAAATTCTCATGTATAACGGGTTTTATTTACTCATTCATGCCTATATGTATATAAATAATGCCTTAATTTGATATCTATTCATCGGGACCCTTTGCAAGGACTGTTGTTAAAAGGGTTTTTTTTTGAACCTTAAAAAAAATCCTTGTTTAAATTTTACCTTTTTTTTTCTTTTTCTTCCCCTTTCTCTCTCTCTCTCTCTCTCTCTCTCTCTCTCTCTCTCTCTCTCTCCCCCCCTTTTTAAAATATTTTTTAATTATTAATAAAAAAAAAAAAAAAAAAAAAAACCCCCCCCCAAAACACACAAAAAAACACACACACACCCACCACAACACAAAAACACCCCCAAAACCACCAAAACCCCCCCAAAAAAAACACAACCCAAAAACCCAAAAACCCGACAAAAAACACACACAAAAAAAAACACAAAACAAAAAAAAACAACACCCCCAAACATTTTAAACACAACACACACACAAACTTCTACATTGTCAGTCATGTTCTCAGTGAAACAATTACCTGTGAACCCTGCACCCCGCACTGGCTGTGACAGCAGCAGTGGTGGAGAGGTGAGAAAAGAGGCGGGCAAGTGGCTGGAAGACCAGACACCTTTCTAACGAGCGCAAAGGTGTGAAAAGGATTGACCACTCCCGTGAAACTTTCTCCTTCGCTCTTTTGTTTTCCCCTCCGCCACGTCGTCGTTGCCAGTGACGGTCGGCGTGGGTGTGGTGGACTAGGGGTGGGAGGTGGGGGTTTGGGGGGATGGGGGTGGGGGTGGGGGGGGGGGGGAAGGGGGGGGGTCTGAAGGAAGGGGGGGGCGGTGCTGAATTCTTGCCCTGTGTATATGTGTGTGTACTTTGGCCTTTGTTGCACTGTGTGTGTGTGTGTGTGTGTGTGTTGTGTGTTGTTGTGTGGTTGTTTTGTTTTTTGTGTGTGTGTGTGTGTGTGTGTGTGTGGTGGTGGTGGTGGTGGTGGTGGTTTGTGGTGTGTTGTGGGGGTGGTGTTGGTTTTGTGTGTGTTGCGGCCCTTTGTTTTTTTGGTTTGTTTGTGTGTGTGTGTGTGTGTGTGTGTGTGTGTGTGTGTGTGTGTTTTTGTGTGTGTGTGTGTGTGTGTGTGTGTGTGTGTGTGTGTGTGTGTGTGTGTGTGTGTGTGGGGGTGGGGGGAAAGGGGGGGGTTTGGGTGGGGGGGGGGGGGGGGGCGATGGCGGT
>JABMCL010000939.1:335000-337979 GCA_018857735.1 Alviniconcha marisindica
CGATTTCGTCAACTTTATGACGGAATACCAAATGGGGTTTTGCTTCAAAGCGGAATTTGTAGGGCTGTCCACAGGGTAACCGACTTGGAAAAAAATTTCCCAGTCGAATCTCCAAGGATGAAGCTGACGGGTAGCAAGCGCGGCACAGCATGATAACAAAAACTGAGAGATACACTGATACCCTGAAACAAGCGCTAACCAGGCAAAGAAAAAAAGTCTAACACGAATGCCCACGGCAGAAAAGGCCATAAAAGGAAAGAGATTTCACAAATGCCTGTGGCAAAGAAAGAAAGAAAGCCCACAAATGCCGTGGCAAAGAAAGAAAGAAAGACCAAACCACAAACGCTGGTGGAAAACGAAAATGGCGCCCTAATCAGACAAGCAAACAGCTGACACCAAATGAAAGAAACAAAACAGTTGAAACCACCTCAAAACCCCAAACGGTTGCCTACCTGCAAGCATAAGGTGGAGAGAGAAAAAATACACATTAAAAACACCACCAAATCACAACAATCTAATGGACTACTGTCTGCAACAAAGGAGTGGACGACTACAGTCATAAGAGCACAGAACAAAAATAACTGTGCCAACGACAAATAGATGGAATGCCAAACTAACTCTAAACTAACCCCTCACTAACCGGCTTCCATCTAGAAAACAAAGGCTGCAGACTGATAAAGCAAAACCTAAACAGGACTACGATGACAAAGCATCGGGGTGTAACAAATGCAGACGACAAGGGAATCAAAATGGCTGCCCTAATCAGGCAAGCTAAAAGCGGTACGAAATGGCCAACCAAAGATAAAAAAGAAAGAACGCATGGTGAAAAAGAAGGGGGAAAAAAGAGAGAAAACAACAACAACACTTTCTGAAAGAAAGAGGAGGGAAGTAAAGTCAGCGAGCAACGGGACAAAGGCTGGATACACGTAAACCGTGACACGATACAACCCACTTAGCAGTGACAACAACACGGCAGAGCAACAGGGCGCTCACGAACTACCCCACACAAAGAAAGAATGAGCGGTTCGTTAAACATCGAGACTACCCCCCCCACTCGTACTTTGTAAATGAACGGTATAACTCGAGAAACAAAAGGCAAGCCAAGAGAAAAAACAGTGAATGGCAAGAACCGGTAACTAGCCCAACCCCAAACCCTAACCCAGGGAGGCCACGAAATCGCTAGTCTATTGAACTCAAACGAACAAAACTTTTTACATATGATGAAACAAACAAGGATAAATTGGGAAAATAAAGTAAAACACCCAATAAAAGGCAGGCTCCCTGATGAGGTCTAGCCTGTTGTGAAAGCTAGAGTAAACAGAACGAAAAAAACTGAAACACGCACCTAACAAGGTTCGAGAAAGATGAAATAACTAAGAGGCAATAAACAAAGGCTCAACTACTGAAATGGGTCGGTGCTTCGTCCTTGGAGATTCGAACTGGAATTTTTTCCAGTCGGTTTCCTGTGGTACTAGCATTTCAGCGACTCCCCAGTGACGTAGTGCGCATATGTGCACATGATTTTCAGCGTCATGGCGACGCTTTTGGTACGACAGAAAATGCCTGTTTTCGTGCATATATAACCCTCAGATCACAATTTCACCTACATCATTGTTCTCAGCGAACATTAACGGAAATTGTGTCAAAAATCACCCCCAACCTTGGACTTGTCCTTTAACAAGTGTGTCAGACAGCAGGCAGACAGACAAAAGAAGAAGCAAAGAAAAGAAAAAAAGAAAAAGAAAAAAAGGAGAAGTGTTTTGTGGCTGCCTACTTAAGACGAGTGTCACACAGATATAAACAAAACGCTGGGTGACTGCCTCTTTAAGGCGCGTCACACACAGCAGGCAGACAGAGGAGCGGACGCAAACGTCATGAGTGTTAGCGAACGTCAGCGTGGCAAACGTCACGAGGTTGGCCTAACGTCATCGGGACGCGCTGCTGATTGGGAAAAGTGACGAAGGACGTCTGTTTCCCGCCGGGACGTGACTGAGGGCCCTTTCTCCTTGTCGCGGAGTTGTGCCCCCTTTCTGCCGCTCTGTCTATTTGTTGTCCGTTTATCACTGTGATTGCGTCTCTGATTGCCTTTATGCTCTTCCTTTTTTTTACTTTTTTTTTTTCTTTTCTTTTTTTTTTTTTTTGGGCCCTTTTTTCCTTTGTGGTAGGTTACAGACTGAAGCAGGGGGAAAAGAGCAAGCGTGACTGCACGAAGACGGGTCTTATTTTGTAGTTTTTTAACAGAGTACAATTGTTGTTTATTGTTTTTTTCTCCTGTGGCCTGTTTTTTTAAATGTTGGGACGCTTCCCCCCCCCCCCACCCCCTTCCCCCTTTTGCCCGTCTCTCTCTTTCTCTGTCTCTGTCTGCAAGTCTGTCTTTTGTCTTTTCTTTCCCCCCTTTTCTCCCCCTCTCCGCCCAAGGAAAGGGGGAGAGAGAGAAAGGAGAGAGAGAAAAAAGAGAGAGAGAGAGAGAGAGAGAGAGAGAGAAAAGAGAGAGAAAAGAGAGAGAACTGAACCGAAAACTTTATTTTAAAGGATTGTAGTTTTTGGTTCAGTCAAAACCCGTCAATCCCTTTTTAAGCTACTGTGATAAAAAAAAATTACAGAGAGACAGACAGACAGAAAAATGGGGGGGGGGGGGGCAGAGACAAAAGAGTCCGGGGAACTAAAGCAGATCAATGCTCATGCTGCAGTACTGTTTTCACACTTTTATTGATGACTATAAAATGCTACAGCTTGGAGAGTGAGAAATGAGGGAAAAAGGTTGGAGGGAAATGGGGGTAGAATGTGAGGGGTGTGTGGGGGGGGGGGGGTTTAAAAAACATGGTGAGGAACTACTGGCAGACTTTCCAAAAAGGGGAAAAGAAACCTTTTCGCGACAGACAACTAAATTTTTAAACTGAACTATTGGGAAAGGAAAGATTTCTGGGGCGTCTGCTGGCATGGATAGGGTGGGGGTGGGGGGGGGGGGGGGGGAAAGGG
>JABMCL010002902.1:0-17500 GCA_018857735.1 Alviniconcha marisindica
TAAACAACACAGGCCACAGTGAAATGGACACTGGCTGGCACTGTGGCATGCTGCACCCCATCTGACTCATTAAGATGTGAACACACAGGCCAGTGAAATGTGACACTGGCTGGCACTGTGGCAGTGCTGCACCCCACTGACCTCTGCTGCAGCACTGTGAGGCCAGCTGTGCTATTTTTAAACTGCTGCTCTGGACAACCGAATTCTCGGGGCTGGGAAGGTGTGACACACACACACACACACACACGCCCGCACGCCCGCACGCACACACGCACACACGCGCACACGCGCACACACACAACACACACACACACTGCACACACACACACACACACACACACACACACACACACCACACACACACCACACACACACACACACACACACACACACACACACACACACACACACACACACACACACACACACACACACACACGCACACACACAAACACACACTATAAATGACACGCCTTGTTTTATTTGAATTGTTTGTAACAAACTTACTACTGTTTGAGCACCAACGAAAAACGGCTCGTTAGCTGACAGTTTTCAGGAACATCTGACGTAACTAGAAACGGCAAGTGTTGAAGGAAGGATGTCGTAAACCAGTGCTTAGAGTTCGCGCCGAGACCTCGCCCAACACTCTCTGCCCGTATAGCTAATTTACAGTGTCATAAAGTCTGTCATTGCTCTAGTTAACATCTGCCAGTCATAATAAGTCTGGGCCAACAGACAACATCAGCAAAGCCACTGCTGCCACACCATACACTTCACTGTCCGCTGATGTGTCATAGAGGCCTACACTGACCCCGTCCAACCCACCCGACTAACCATTGAACAACTGCTTGACCACCACTTCTCTAGTTCCGCGGAGGGGACAGTCAACACTGATCCTCCGCAAAGTCAATTCAGTGAAAGACGTGGCAGGCCTGTTAATCATCCTACTGACAATCAGGTCGCAACCCGGCCATTAGTGGTGATAGTGACTGAACTGAATCTGGCCTCTTCACTGCCCCAGCCGCCTCGTAGTGTAAAATTTCCGAGCTGAAACGAGGATGCGCGCGCGTGCACACATACCGTGCACACTGACACGCACGCTCGCACACACGCGGCACGTGCACACACACACGCGCGCACGCACACGCATGGACACACGCACACGCACGGACGCACGCACGCACACACACGCACACACGCAAGCACGCACTCACGCACACGCAGACACAGACGCACACGCACGCACACACACACGTACACGCGCATCGGCTGCAAGCCTTGGCCTTATTTTAGTTAAGTTGAACTTCCCTGTGAGGGATGATTAAGGTTTTTTGACTTGACTACACACACACACACACACACACACACACACACACACACACACACACACACACACACACACACACACACACACACACACACACACACACACACACACACACACACACACACACACACACACACACACACACACTGATACACACAGACTGGCGCGCGCACACACCCACACCAACACACACACACACACACACACGCACGCACGCACGCACGCACGCACGCACACACGCACGAGCACACACACACACACACACACACACACACACACACACACACACACACACACGTGACACACACACGCACACACACTGACCGTGAATGACGTACACACGCACATGCATCGGCTACAAGCCTTTGCCCACGGTAAACGGCTTATAAATACGCTTTTACATTACATTTTGCAGTGTACTGAGCTGTGTTAGTGTCGTAGGAACTCTTTACCCACCGTAAGCGCCTTACACATACTCTTTTACATTACATTTTACCTGAGTATACTGATCAGAGTCGTTCTATTAACCCACCACCAGTAATTGATGAACGCATTTGTAGTGTGTGTGTGTGTGTGTGTGTGTGTGTGTGTGTGTGTGTGTGTGTGTGTGTGTGTGCGTGTGCGTTGTGTGTGTTGTGTGTGTGTGTGTGTGTGTGTGTGTGTGTGTGTGTGTGTGTGTGTGTGTGTGTGTGTGTACTGAGTGTTAGTGTCGTACGAACTCTTTGCCCATGGTAAGCGCCTTATGCAAACTCTTTTACATTACATTTTACAGTGTACTGAGCTGTTAGTGTCGTGCGAACTTAAGGTTAGAACTGTTCTCCAGATGAGTAAAACCTGAATCTCCCGTTGGGAAAAAAGTGGCAAAAACAAGCCTACAAAAACACTTAACAGTAGTATTACTAGTGACCTTCCGTGAATTAGCTCACAGAAGAGATTACAATAAAAGAAAAAGATTCGATTCTTTCTTCTTCTTC
This sequence comes from Alviniconcha marisindica, assembly GCA_018857735.1. Classification (NCBI taxonomy): domain Eukaryota; kingdom Metazoa; phylum Mollusca; class Gastropoda; family Provannidae; genus Alviniconcha; species Alviniconcha marisindica. The sequence continues at coordinate 2,302 of JABMCL010002902.1, forward strand.
TTTTTGTTTTTTTCTTTCATTTTTTTATAGATTTATTTAAAACCAAATTTGGCAGTTAATTACAGCCTGTCGCATAAATCGGTTTAATTATAATAACGGCAGCTTGTCTGTGACTGGAAATCCGAACTTCTGTGGATATATTATGTACCTTTGCGCGAGTTCAAACGTACCTGAAGTTGCGTCAGTTTTTTTTTTAACCTGTACAGTAATAAAAACGGCTTTCGCAACCATTGGCCTAGTTTACATCATGCCTAAATAAGGAAACGAGCGTTTAAACAATTACCAAATACAGAACCTAAATCGAAGTCAGCGAGTGCACTGTTGCCTAGTCCTACTCTACGCTGTCAGCAGCCGGATACTGAAACAAAATTCCAGCACTCTTATCTGTCTGAGATAAACAAGAGGAACACAACTAGAGGAAAATCAGCCAATCCCATCCCACCATCGGTAACTATAATTAGCCTATAGCTGGTAGTCCCATAACGTCGTTACGAGTACACTAGAAATATATATATATGCATACTTGAACACAGAGGCCGCTACGGGTACACTAAGAGTACAGGCACACTTGAACACTGAGGTCGCGACGTTTATGGAGTAACCCTACCACAGCTGTTCAGCTACAAATAAAAGTCCGGCAAACGGAGTCGAGTGACCGAGTGTATATATATAGGCGAGGATATATAGTGTTGATGCATTTGGGACTGACTCAGCGAAGACAGTTTTGATCGACCTGCTGTGCTAGCCGGCTAGGCTTCACATCGCAAGTTTCCCGAACTGAAGTTAAGCCTGTGTGAAACTGTGCTTCTTCTGTACAGTGTATAACTGAACCCGAACTGAAGGTAAGCTTGTGTGAAACTGTGCTTCTTCTCAGTGTACTGTGTACAACTGAACCCGAACTGAAGGTAAGCCTGTGTGAAACTGTGCTTCTTCTCAGTGTACAGTGTAAAACTGAACCCGAACTGAAGTTAAGCCTGTGTGAAACTGTGCTTCTTCCGTCTGTACAGTGTAAAACTGAACAAGAACTGAAGGTCGGAAGCCTGTGTGAAACTGTGCTTCTTCTCAGTGTACAGTGTACAACTGAACCTGAACTGAAGGTCGGAAGCCTGTGTGAAACTGTGCTTCTTCTCAGTGTACAGTGTACAACTGAACCTGAACTGAAGGTCGGAAACCTGTGTGAAACTGTGCTTCTTCTGTACAGTGTACAACTGAACCCGAACCCGTTCAGCTGAAGGAAATTGTGTGAAACTGTGTTTCTTCTGTACAGTGTACAACTGAACGGTTTGAAGAGTGACACTGTCTGTTACCTAGTGTGTGCTTGGTGTGTTGTACGGCTGCAAACATCATTAGCGCCATAGCTGTAAACACTAGCAAAGCAGAAGGAAAGAGAGGGGAGAGGGGAGGCCTGCCGGGGGGGTAGGGGGGAGGGGGGGGGGGGCAAGGTGCATTATTAGGTCTGCACTATTTATGATTTACGTTTGTTTATTTTGCTCGTGACTTTAATTCAAATTTCCCTGTGTTTAAACTGAGAGGACAAATAAATATTCCTGAGTGTTGATTCTCTTTTCTGCCAGCGGGAATAACACCACTGCCTCTGCGGGTGTGTCGGTGACCTCACGATGACGATGGATATTATGGAATGGGTGTCAGTGACCAGTGTACTGGCGGTTGGAGCTGTTTCTCTGCTTATTTACTGGATATGGTGAGTGTGTGTGTGTGTGTGTGTGTGTGTGTGTGTGTGTGTGTGTGTGTGTGTGTGTGTGTGTGTGGTGTGTGTGTGTGGTCGTGCGTGTAGGTGCATGTGATGTTTAAAGAGAGAGAGATGTGTGTGTGTGTGTGCGTGTGTGTGTGTGTGTGTGTGTGTGTGTGTGTGTGTGTGTGGTGTGTGGTGTGTGTGTGTGTGTGTGTGGTGGTGTGTGTGTGAGAGAGAGAGAGAGAGTGTGTGTGTGTGTGTGTGTGTGTGTGTGTATGTCTGTGAGAGAGAGAGAGAGAGAGGAGAGAGAGAGAGAGAGAGAGAGAGAGAGAGAGAATGGATGTGTGTGTGTGTGGTGTGTGTGTGTGTGGTGTGTGTGTGTGTGTGTGTGTGTGTGTGTGTGTGTGTGTGTGTGTGTGTGTGTGTGTGTGTGTGTGTGTGTGTGTGTGTGTGTGTGTGTGTGTGTGTGTGTGTGTGTGTGTGTGTGTGTGTGTGTGTGTGTGTGTGTGTGTGTGTGTGTGTGTGTGTGTGTGTGTGTGTGTGTGTGTGTGTGTGTGTTGTACTTCTGTTTCTGTGTCCGTATCTGTGAAAGAGAGACTCAATGTGTATGTGGTGTATGGGCGTGTGTATATGTATATATGTGGTGAGCGAATGTGTATGTATGTGTACGTGCTATGTCTGAGAAACTTGAGAGCGTGAGTGTAGGTGAGAGTAGGTGTGTATGTAGGTCTGTCTGTCTACGTACATTTGTTGTGTTTGTCTGTGTGTTCCACCTTTCTGACTGACCATACCATCAAATATGTGTGTATGTAGATCAGTCTGCCTGCAACGTATATTTGTCGTGTTTGTCTGTGTGTTCTACGTTTCTGACTGACCATACCATCAAATATGTGTGTATGTAGGTCTGTCTGTCTGTCTACGTATATTTGTTAAGTGTTTGTCTGTTCTACGTTTCTGACTGACCATACCATCAAATATGTGTGTATGGTGGTCCGTCTGTCTGCCCACGTATATTTGTGCCAGTGTTTGTCTGTGTGTACTACCTTTCGGGCTGACCATACCATCAATGACGGTATGATTGACAGGCGATCACAGCAGGTGTACAAGACGTTCGATCAGCTGGGTATACCCGGACCACGCCCTACCTTCCTGACCGGCCACTCTGGTCACCTGCAGAAATACGTGAGTTAAGAGTGCCCTCCTTCTCTCGTCATCGCTGGTCATGCTGATGTCCAGCCGCACTGACCACTAGTGTTCCTTCTGCTAGTTAACGTTCGTCATAATTATGTCCGACGACGTTGACAACTAGTGCTTTCGTTCTGCTAGTCAACGCTCGTCATACTGATGTCCAAGAGTGTTGACTGCTAGTGCTTTCGGTCAGCATGTGAATGTGTGTGTTAAGCTCCTGGGCACCGCACCGTGCAGGGAGGACTGAGTAAGGTGTCATGTGGAGAAGGTGTAACAAAGTCCAAGCATGTTTTGTTTTGGAAACTTTTTACTCCGAATTTTCGCCCTTGATGGCTTTGTCAAGGTCTGCCCGGTCGGCTTGACTGATTCCTACCTTTGTAGGAAAATTCGGAGTAAAAAGTGTCCTATACAAAACATGCTTGGACTTTGTTATACCTTATATATATATATATGTAATATATATGTAATTTTAACATTATCTACAAGTGTGTGTGTGTGTGTGCGGAGGGGAGAGGGATGGGGCGTATGAGCAGTGCATGTGCATGAGAGAGAGAGTGTGTGTGTGTGTGTGTGTGTGTGTGTGTGTGTGTGTGTGAGTGTGAGTGTGTGTGTGTGTGTGTGTGTGTGTGTGTGTGTGTGTGTGTGTGTGTGTGTGTGTGTGTGTGTGCGCGCGGACGGTTGTGTGTTCGCGTGCGCGGATGTGTGTGTGTGTGTGTGTGGTTGTTGTTGTTGTTGTTGTTAAACCTTTACTCCACTTTGTGTTAAAAGTAGGACTTAATGTTATGAAATAGAATGTTACTTATAAATGTGTGTGTGTGTGTGTGTGTGTGTGTTGTGTGTGTGTGTGTGTGTGTGTGTGTGTGTGTGTGTGTGTGTGTGTGTGTGTGTGTGTGTGTGTGTGTGTGTGTGTGTGTGGTGTGTGTGTATGTGTGTGTGTGTGTGTGTGGTCTGTGTGTGTGTGTGTGTGTGTGTGTGTGTGTGTGTGGCCGCGCACAGGTTGTGTGTGTGTGTTATGTGTGTGTGTGTGTGTGTGTGTGTGTGTGTGTGTGTGTGTGTGTGTGTGTGTGTGTGTGCGTGCGTGTGCGCGCGCGCGCGCATGTGTGTGTATGTGCATGTGTATGTTATTTTGGTGATGCGGATGGGTGTATACCTCTAACTATGCTAGCTGATGTATGACAGTGTTATCGTTTGCTCACCGCTTTGCGAGACACTTTCCTTGTTGTGAAACTTGGTAAATAAAGAAGAAAGAAAGAAGAAGAAAGAAAGGTAGTCAAATTTCGTCATACTGATGTCCAACAGCGTTGACTACCAGTGCTTTCGTTCAGTTAGTCAACGCTCGTCATACTGATGTCCAGCAGCGTTGACTACTAGTTCTTTCCATTTCCTAGGCAACGCTCGTCATACTGATGTCCAACAGCGTTGACTACTAGTTCTTTCCATCTCCTAGGTAACGCTCGTCATACTGATGTCCAACGACGTTGATTACTAGTGCTTTCGTTCAGTTAGTACTAGTGCTTTTCAACTCTTAGGCAACGCTCATCATTCTGATGTCCAACGACGTTGACTACTAGCGCTTTAGTTCAGTTAGTCAACTCTCGTCATAATTATATTCAACGGCTCTGATTACACAGTTTTTACGGCCATTCTCGACGAAATATTCATGCTCTCTCTCTCTCTCGTCTTTTTTTCAGGGTTTTTGCAATGGCTTTGTGAAGTGGAGCAAGCAGTATGGTGCGATCTACCGGTATGTTGTTGGTGGAGTGTGCGGGAACAAGAAAAATCCCATTCCGTATTTGTCGGTAGTAGACAACCAGAAAGAAAATGTAATGTAACTGTACTAACAGAGACGAAACAGTAAGTTCCACAGGGTAGCTTGCCACAATGCATTTATGAAATTCATCTATATTCCTTTAAATGATTATTGAATTCTACTGATAAGCTTCAGGACGGGATGGGGAGGGGGGAGATGGTTACGGTTATGGTTAATCCCACAATCCTATGTGTCATTGTGCACAGTACATTGACAGATACGTATTTGTCATTGTGCGCAGTGCGTCGGCAGATACGCATTTGTCATTGTGCACACAGTACCTGTCAGATACGTACTTGGCATTGTGCACAGTGCGTTGACAGATACGTATTTGTCATTGTGCACACAATACCTGTCGGATACATATTTGGCATTGTGCACAGTACAGTGATATATACGTATTTGTCATTGTGCACACAGTACCTGTCGGATACGTATTTGGCATTGTGCACAGTACAGTGATATATACGTATTTGTCATTGTGCACACAGTACCTGTCAGATACGTACTTGTCACTGTGCACAGTGCGTTGACAGATACGCATTTGTCATTGTGCACACAGTACCTGTCAGATACGTATTTGTCATTGTGCACAGTGCGTTGACAGATACGTATTTGTCATTGTGCACACAATACCTGTCGGATACATATTTGGCATTGTGCACAGTACAGTGATATATACGTATTTGTCATTGTGCACACAGTACCTGTCGGATACATATTTGGCATTGTGCACAGTACAGTGATATATACGTATTTGTCATTGTGCACACAGTACCTGTCAGATACGTACTTGGCATTGTGCACAGTGCGTTAACAGATACGTATTTGTCATTGTGCACACAGTACCTGTCGGATACATATTTGGCATTGTGCACAGTACAGTGATATATACGTATTTGTCATTGTGCACACAGTACCTGTCGGATACATATTTGGCATTGTGCACAGTGCGTTGACAGATACGTATTTGTCATTGTGCACACAGTACCTGTCGGATACATATTTGGCATTGTGCACAGTACAGTGATATATACGTATTTGTCATTGTGCACACAGTACCTGTCGGATACATATTTGGCATTGTGCACAGTGCGTTGACAGATACGTATTTGTCATTGTGCACACAGTACCTGTCGGATACATATTTGGCATTGTGCACAGTACAGTGATATATACGTATTTGTCATTGTGCACACAGTACCTGTCGGATACATATTTGGCATTGTGCACAGTACAGTGATATATATATACGTATTTGTCATTGTGCACACAGTACCTGTCGGATACGTATTGATTCCATTGTAACAAGGACTGCGATGTGCAGGATTTTCTTGTTCAAGACGCCAGTAGTGATCGTCACTAATCCGGACACGCTGAGAGATCTGATGGTCAAGAAGTTCGCCCATTTCCCCAACCGAGTGGTCAGTTCCTGTTTTGTTGTTGGTGTCGTTTGTTTGTTGTTCTTGTTGTCTATACGTAAAGATATATAATGTAGTCAAACAAATAGCTATAATGTAGTCAAATAAAGCTTCATTCAGTCATTCCTACATACCAGCAGACCAACGCTATTAAATAACCACAGACACTCACATTAAAAAATAATGCACTAAAATCACAGGTCGCACGCCAAAACACAAGCCATTAAAAAAATCACCCCAAAAAAGTCTTCGACTTCTAGACCCAAAATTTAATGCACTAAAATCACAGGCGGCACGCTAAAACAAAGCCACTATAAAAATCAAAAATCTAAATCTTCACCTCTTTCAAACCCAGCAATCACATACTCATATTTTTAAAAAAATGCACTAAAATGACAGGTGGCAAGCTAAAACACAAATCATTATCAAAATCAAAATGTTCACCTCTTTCAAACCCAGCAATCACATACGCTCACCATAACAAATAGTACATGCTAAAACACAAGCCATTATAAAATCCAAATGTTCACCTCTTTCAGACCCAGCCAGTGATGGATCACAAGCCGTGGAGCGAAACACTCCTGCAGCTGAGAGATGACCACTGGAAACACATCAGGAGCCAGCTCTCACCCACCTTCAGCTCCGGAAAACTCAAAAAGGTAGAAATCGTTGTTGGTTGAGTGTTGCTTTACGTCCACAGAAACCGTAGACTTACTAGGGACGGCAGCCCAGGACGGCCACCTCGACTCTGACACAGCTCCTGAGCTGTAGCGAAATCGTGGCCTCAAACGTGATCTCTGTTCCGACAAACTGGAAAAAATAGCCAGGTGTGCGTTTAACTGGTCCCTGCGCTAACTGGGTCAAAGTCAGCAAGACTGGTATATATTCACGAGTATATTCACCTCTTCACACGCATCCAGGTGTTCATGTCTATACAATCAATTCCGGCAAATTCTGTAAAGTTCAAATCTGACACAGAATAAGGCTAGAGTGCTTGTGTAAAACAACAAACAAAGGGAGTTAGTTAGCGCTCGACAGACGTCACACGAACAAATAAAACCTGAATCGCCTACGATAGTTCCCACATAGTATGCGAATTGGGTATTGTACCTTTTGGTGGAATTTATGTACCCTGTGTTTGCTTGCCTGCCAGGTGAGAGTTACGGTGGACGATTCTGGTCTTTGTTGTGTTCATGTGAAGTCTGTCGCTCGCCCTGATACAGCCGTACTGGTTGACTGGGCGTAACACACCAAGTTACTTGACGTCTGTAGAACACTCATTAACTCCCTTTCTTTGTCGATTTTGTAAAGTTGGGAATATATTGATTTACTTACAAATGAAAACGTTTCTCGTTTTTCTTCCCTATTCGTACTAACTGTAGGCCATCATTATATTTGCAGTCGATATAATGATAATAATAATAACTGAACAAGACGTCTGGAGTGTCCCATCTCTTCTGGATTCGAAGCACTTCACAGTAAGCACTAGGACAACGACAACGACGATATCAAAGTACGTGAAGGTACACACTAACAGCGCAGCAGCAAATAACAATGATTAAAAATGGTGAGAAGGGAGAGAGGTTCTACGGAAATTATAGTCATCGTATACTTAAGCTGCAACATGTGTGGCAAACAGGACAGAATTCAGTGCATTTGTAGAATTATTGCCTAATGATTATGCCTGTACATCTACATATCATCATCATCATCATCGTTGTCTATATCGTCATCATGCATGTCTCAAGTTTGCTTTGCCCTGATATAACCGTCATAGTGGACTGGACATAATAAAGCAAGTTACTAACTTACCTAAGCTGTTCAAAATGCTTCCATGTCTCCATTCTTGTGTGAGAATTCTAACCCACATACGTTTTAAGGAAAAGGTTCTGGTTATATATTCACTCGTCGATTTTGTTTCAATATCAGATGATGCCAGCAATCTCTAAAGTTCTTCAGAATCTCCGCAAGCACATCAAGGAAAAGGCTGAGACTGGCCAGGAGGTTGAGCTCAGAGAGTGAGTTGTCTCTGTATCACTGTATCAGTTTCTTACCTTAGCACTCTTGCACAGCTACAAATATACTTACACTACCCTCTACCCACACAACCCACACCCCCAACACCCACAGAGAGAGGGAGAGACAGACAGACAGACAAACAGACAGACAGACAGAGAAGGTAAAACAACAGTCCAAGCATGTCCTTGTTTTGAAACTTTTAATCCAGATTTTCACCCATGCTCATGCCTGGTCTTTGTCAAGGCCTGCTCGGTTGGCTCCATTCCTACGACACGCATATCTATCTATCTATCTATCTATCTATCTATCTATCTATCTATCTATCTATCTAGTAGGAATCAGTCAAGCCAACCGGGCAGGCCTTGAAAAAGCCCTACGATGGGCGAAAATTGTGGAGTAAAAGTTTCCAAACCAAGACATGCTTTGACTTTTGTTATGCGTTATCTATCTATCTATCTATCTATCTATCTATCTATCTATCTATCTATCTATCTATCTATCTATCTATCTATCTATCTATCTATCTATCTATGCACGCAGTCACGCACACATACAAGTTGCTCATCACCATCATCATCGTCAGTATCATCTTAATCATCATCGACGTCTTCGTCGTCATCATCATCACCATTAGCATACAAATTATCGTTGTCATCGTTTTTTTATTTATTTTATCTTCGTCACCACCATGGTCACCAGGTTAGTGTTTCAGCATGGTGGGGTAATTTCGTAATTGACATGACAGCTGGAGGGGTATTTGGTAAGCAGGTGGACTTATTGCTCATCATCATCATCTTCATCGTCAATATCACCATAATAATCATCACCATTATGTGTGTGTTTCAGCAGGAGAGGTGGGGGTGGGAGGAGGGGGGGGGGGTGAGGGAAGGGTTGCCGTGGATATAATATCTTAGAGGGGCATTCGGTGAGCAGGTGGACTTATTGCACGTCATTAATATCGTCACTATCATCATGACATGCATCGTAGCCGTCATCGTCACCACCGCCATCATCATCACCATCATCATAATTATGCGCGTTCCAGCATTTGGGGCGTCAATAGATAGATACCTATAGATAAGCTATAACATATACCTTGAGGCGAATTCGGTACCAGGTGGACATTGTTCATCACCATCGTCACCATCATCACTAAAATCATCATCATCATCATCATCATCATCATCATCATCACCACCAGATGCTTGTTTCAATTGGGGGGTCACCATGGACACGATAGCCGGGCGGGTTTTGGCATGGAGCTGGACTCATTGCTCATGGCTTTGTCCAGAGTAGTTTCTCCTAACCACACGCACGTGTTGTGTTGTTGCTTGGGGTGGGGGAGGGGGGGGGGGGGCGGACGGAGGGGCGGGGGACGCTGGGTGTAACAGGCTAGTGACGTCTATCGGCGAGCTTGCACTAGGCCCACTCCCATGTCAACTGAGTCCAGACTTTTGGTACGTAGGATCTTGGATGGGTCAGGGTCGTGACTGGAGTAAAACAGGGTGATAGTGGCCAGCGGAGTAAGCCAGCGGGGTTAATTAATTAATTTGTTGTAGATAATTCTTGTAACTGCTTTTATTAGGACAGTAATTTTTAGGATGGGGTCCTCGGGAAGTGGCGATTTTATGTGATATGCACAGCTTGATGCCAGTGGGATTTTTTATGTATTTATCTATGAATGACTTTTTACCTGGATTCCTATTTGCTGTTGTTGTAATTTAATGATGCTTTATGATTGGAGTGAATGTGTGATGAGTGTACTTGGTACCACAAAATATTCTTCGTGCAATTGTATTGACACTTGGCAATAAAGTTGTATTGTATCGTATCATCGTCATCGTCGACGCCACCATCACCATCGTCGTCGTCGTCGTCATCACCATCATCACTATATGTGTGTTTCAGCATGGCGGGTTGTTTCGCCATGGACACCATAGCCGGGGCGGTGTTCGTCATGGAGATGGACTTTCATCGTCACCATCATCATCATCATCGTCACCATCATCCTCATCACTATATGTGTGTTTCAGCATGTCGGGTTGTTTCGTCATGACACCATAGCCGGGGCAGCGTTTGTCATGGAGATGGACTTTCATCGTCACCATCATCATCATCGTCGTCACTATATGTATATGTTTCAGCATGTCGGGTTGTTTCGCCATGGACACCATAGCCGGGGCGGTGTTCGTCATGGAGATGGACTTTCATCGTCAACATCATCATCATCGTCATCACTATATGTGTTTCAGCATGTCTGGTTGTTTCGCCATGGATACCATAGGCGTGGCGATGTTCTTCATGGAGATGGACTTTCATCGTCACTATCATCATCATCGTCATCACTATATGTGTGTTTCAGCATGTCTGGTTGTTTCGCCATGGACACCATAGCCGGGGCGGCGTTCGGCATGGACGTGGACTCCATGGCGAACCCTGACGGGCCCTTCAACACCAACGGGCGACTTCTTATGGACCAGAACATGTGGATGTTCTTTCTCGCCAGTGAGTTTCTTGCCCTAGTGCCGGGGAATCTCTCATCAGTGAAAGCCACAACACCCTAGAGTCGTAACAAAAATGGCAGGTTTTCAGGTTCCAGTCTGTGCGTTCACTGTTCATAAACTGCAGTGATCGGTCTCGACATTTTTCAAACCGGGGTGACATCTGTCTTGAAACAAGAATGACTGCTAGCGCTCTAAAACGAGATCCAAACACATAAAAGGTTCAAAATAACTACATTTATTAGGACAAAACACAACATGCGAATTTCCGGGGCAGTCCCCTTTATCAAGTTACAAAACGACACTTAAACAACAAACGGTGATAAACGACGATAAATGAGAAGGAGAGCTATAATCCACTCATGTTTTTTGGGGGGTTGAGCTATGTGAAATCTATAAGCGGCAAAAGTGGTTCACGTAAACCGGTCAGACGATCACTATAACTGGTCAGATACACGGCCGTCTATACTATTCCTGAACTCCTCGTCTTTTATGCATTACTGTGAACCGCCATGTTGGCAGACGACCTTCTTCTTCTTCTTCTTCTTCTTCAGTTGTGAATTGGATGTCTTGTGTCATTTTGTTTCAAAGGTGTGTCATTCGTAGTCCATTATTTCAGTTAAGTCTGTGCCATTCATGGTCCACTGTTTCGATGACAGCTCTATCTTTTGTCTTTCATTGTTTCGGTAATAACTTTGTCTTTCTCTGTTCTTTCTTCGTCTATTGTTTCAGTAATAACTCAATCTTGCGTTGTCCATCGTTTCACTAATAGCGCTGTATGTTCGTTGTTCAGTGTTTGGGTGACAGTTCATTGTCTATTGTTTCAATAACAGCTCAGTTATACATGACACATTGTTTCGGTAACGACTGACACAGTCATGGCTCATTGTTTCAGTGATGGCTCTGTATTTGGTTGTCCATTGTTTCAGTGACGTCTGTGCCACTCACGGTTCATTGTTTCAGTGATAGCTCTGTTTCAGTGATATCTCGATCTGTCTTTCGGTTTTTTATTGTTTCAGTGAAAGACCTGTCTTTCTTTGTCTGTTGCTTCAGTGGTGGCGCTGTCCTTTGTTTTCCAGCTCTGTCATTCATTAAACACTGTCTCGGTGACGTCTGTGTCATTCATGGTCCATTGTTTCATAAATAGCTCTGTCTTTCAGTGTCTATTGTTCTGATGTGAAGTTATCTATCGTTGTTCATTCATGGTCCATTGTTTCAGAAATAGCTCTGTCTTTCAGTGTCTATTGTTCTGATGTGGCGTTGTCTATCGTTGTTCATTCATGGTCCATTGCTCCAGATAGCTTTGTCTTTCAATGTCTATTGCTCTAATGTGGCGTTGTCTGGTGTTGTTCAGTGTTACAGCAATAGCTGAGTCATTCGTGATACATTGTTTCACTGACGTGTGTGTCGTTCACGGGCCATTGTTTCAGAAATAGCTTTGTCTTTGAATGTCTGTTGTTCTGATGTGGCGTTGTCTGGTGTTGTTCAGTGTTACAGCGATAGCTGAGTCATTCGTGATCCATTGTTTCACTGACGTCCGTGTCGTTCACGGGCCATTGTTCCAGCGATAGCGCTCGTTGTCCATTGTTTCAGTGATAGCCCCGTGTTTTGTTGCTCATTGTTTAATAATAACAATAATAATGGATATTTGGAGCGCCTAACCCGCACAGGAAATAAGCGCTTACACATTATTTAAATGCACATTTTTTTTCAAGCTTCAACGCATACAACACGAATCAAACACACACGCACGCGCGCTCGCACGCTCACACACACACACACACACACACACACACACACCGCGCGCGCGCGCGCGCGCGCGCGAGCGCACACACACACAAGCAGACACACACATACAACACACACACACACACACACACCACACACACACATACACACGTGCACACACACACACACCACACACACACACACACACACACACACACACACACACACAATGACACACACACACACACACACACACACACACACAGAGTCTCACACACACACACACACACACACACACACACACACACACACACACACACACACACACACACGCACGCACGCACGCACGCACGCACGCACGCGCGCGCGCGCGCACGTGGGACTGAAGAAAAGGTTTTTAAGAAGAGAAAGGTTTTCAAGGAAGATTTGAAAGAACTGACAGAGGTAGAATGACAGACAGAAACAGGGAACCTGGTTCCAGATAACTGGAGCCTGGTAAGAGAAAGAGCGCTGACCACTGGACATGTACCGAAAGGATGGTACTCTGAACACTCTGGTGTCTGCAGAAGAGCGGAGCTACCGGGAAGGAGTGTAGAGGTGAAGAAGTTCTGAAAGGTAGATGGGAGCCTGATGAGAAATGATCTTAAAGCAAAGCAAAGACAACTTGTATTGGATCCACTGCTCAATAGGCAGCCAGTGAAGAGAATGAAGCATAGGAGTGACGTGAGCGGATCTGGTTGTTGTAAAAATGAGTCTGTTTGTAGTTTGAGTGGTGCCTTTGTTATTCTTGGGCCATTGTTTCATTGATAATTATGCCACAGTTTTTCCATCGTTTGAGTGATATTTGTCCATTGGTTTTACTGATATTTGTCCGTCGTTTCAGTGATATTTGTTTATCGACGCTTCAATGATAATTTTCCATCGTTTTAATGATGTGTGTCCTTTGTTTCAATGATATTTGTCCATCGTTTTCACTGATATTTGTCCGTCATTTCAGTGATATTTGTCTATCGACGTTTCAGTGATACTTGTCCATCGTTTTAGTGATATTTTGTCCATTGTTTCAGTGATACGTCTGTCGCGCCTGATTCATTCTTTCTGTAATAAATCTCTAACTGTTGGGCGATTCTGTTAGTGATATCTCTGTCATTGTCTGTCCGTTTTTAGTGACATATCTGTTTTGACTATTCCATTGCAGTGATATCTGTCATTGTCTGTCCGTTTTTAGTGACATGTCTGTTTTGACTACTCCATTGCAGTGATATCTGTCATTGTCTGTCCGTTTTTAGTGAATACTGGTTTTGACTAATCCATTGTTTCTGAGACGTGTTTCTGGTTCATTATTTCAGTGTTTGTGCCTTGGTTGCTTCCTTTGCTGAGGTATATGGGCATCAGCTTTATCGCTCAGAAACCCACCAACTTTTTCATGAAGGTCATGGACATGGCGTTCAAGGACAGGAGGCTGGACGAAAAGGTATAGTGTGCCTTTACAAAAGGTGTAGCGTGCCTTTACAAAAGGTATAGCTTGCCTTTACAAAAGGAATAGCGTGCCTTTACAAAAGGTATGACGAGCCTGGACAAAAGGACATAGCATGCATGGACAAAACGATGCAGCGTGCTTGGACAAAACGATACAGCGTGCTTGGACAAAGCGATACAGAGTGCTTGGACAAAACGACATGTTCGGGCAAAAACATATAGCGTACTTGGACAAAACGAAATAGCGTACCTGGACGAAAAGATATAGTATGCCTGGACAAAAATATATAGCGTGCTTGGACGAAAAGATATACCGCGCCTGGACAAAACGAGACAGCGTGTTTGGACAAAAGTTACAGCTGCCTGGACAACAGAAAAGTACAGCGTGCATGGGGGAAAGGGTAAATGGTGCCTGATCAGAAAAGCATGACATGTCTGGACAAACAAATGTTTATATATCCACGGAAATGGTATACTTACAGCGCTGTTTGGTTGTTACATAGCCGTGCTACGTCAAACTGCTGTCGTCTCGGCGCACGCTCTGTGTGCACTATACAACCATGCACCAGTTTACAATGTCGCTTTATTGGAAGCCACATACTTCGGGTGCATGTGTGTTTAGCTGGAACATGCCACATGCATTTTTGGCAAAATGACTTCGGTCAGAGATAGGGTAACGGGGGCAAAATTCCACTTTTGAACGACGAGTGTGGTTTATTGCACTGCAGTCACGGAGTTTTCTTTAAACTATTGCTCGGAGATAGGGTAATGCGGGGCAAAATGCCACGTTTGAGGGACGAGTGTGGTTTATTGCACTGCCACCACAAAATATTCCTGGTCAGTGGGCAACACGGGGCAAAATGCCGCGTATGAACGAGTGTGTGGTTTAATGCATGGACACATGATTTCATGCAGCTATTTGGCCCAGACAGGGTAAGGGGAGGCAAAATGCCTCGTACGAACGACGAGCGTGGTGTATTGCAGAGACGCGGTAACTTCCAGCTTGTATAATTATAATATTATTATTACCCTATCTCTATCTCTATGGAGTAACGTGGGGCAAACTTGTGTGGTTTATTGCAGAGACACGGTGACTTCCTGCAGGCATTGGACAGAGATAGGGTAACGTGGGGCAAACTTGTGTGGTTTATTTCAGAGACACGGTGACTTCCTGCAGATGTTGGTGGACGCACAGACAGAGGGAGAGTCCAGTGGCCCCGTGGACGCCGAGATTGACCACTCTGCGCACCTGACCACCTCCAAACAGTGGACCAAGAAAGGTGTGTGTGTGTGTGTGTGTGTGTGTGTGTGTGTGTGTGTGTGTGTTGTGTGTGTGTGAACTTTCTTTATCAGTATTACT
>JABMCL010002902.1:20000-27500 GCA_018857735.1 Alviniconcha marisindica
CACAGGATTCATGTTAGTATTTTTAACCCCAAATTTCATATTTTAACCGGCCCTGAAGATGCGTATAATTATATTCAGCTACTCGAAGAATATTTTGTGTCGATGGCAAACTGTTGATTTTAAGCCGAACGGGTTCACGTTAGCGGACATGACTTTTTCTTGACGCACATGACATCCTGGTAGACTGCATGACTTCTTCTGGCAGATGTGACTTTTCCCTGGCAGGCTTGACTTTCCCTGGCAGATGTAGCTTTTCCTACCAGACTTGACTTTTCCTGACAGATGTGTCTTTTCCTAGCGGACTTGACTTTTCCTGTTAGAGGTGACTCAGTCCGGTCCTGGCTGACTTGACTTTTCCTGTCAGACGTGACATGACTGGTCCTGGCTGACTTGACTTTTTTTGTCAGACGTGACTTCTCCTAGCATGCTTGACTTTCCCTGGCAGACGTGACTTTTCCCAGAAGATTTGACTTTCTCTGGCAGACGTGACATTTACTTGGCAGATTTGACTTTCCCTGTCACTCGCAACTTGTCCTGGCAGACTTGGCTTGGACTTGACTTTTTGTCTTGGCAGAATCGACCGTGAGACGGCGGATCAGACGGAGTTGGGTGGATATCCTGTGAAGAAAGGCACACAGGTCATGATTCCTGTCTACTCCATCCACAGAGACCCCGAGTACTGGACCGATCCTGAAACATTCGACCCAGAAAGGTCAGTAGTTGTTGTTGGTGATTGATTTTATCTAACGCTATTCTCCGCTCTCCAGCACACTCACTGCGCTCTTGTCGCATGTGATTCTAAATGAGTCACTGTAGCTTTTTATAGCGCGTCTTGAATATCCACCGAAGTGGTGTGCTTCAGCGCTGTTTGGTTGTTACATGGCTGGTGCCACGTGAAACTGCTGCTGTCTCGGCGCAAGTTCTGCGCACATCATACAACCATGCACTATGCCATGTCATTTCATGCAAAGCCACATACGTAGGTTGCATGCATGTTTAATTGTAACCTGCCACCTTCACCTTCACTTACTGCTGCGGTAACACGGGGGTGGAACGGATACCAAAATAAGAGTCAGTACAGAAAGTTGACCCTGGAGAAGACATTCTCCCGCCGCTTCTACAGGGAGTTGAACCTGAGGACCGTTCGGCCACAGGCCTGGTGCTCTAACCACTGAGCTATCTCCGCTTCCGATCTTGACCTTAACATATTCGATCCAGAAACGTCACTACGGGACTGATCCTGAACTATTTGACTCAGAAAGTTCACTACAAGACTGATCCTGAAACATTTGACCCAGAAAGATCGGTACTGCACTTATCCTGAAACGTTCGATCCAGAAAGGTCATTACTGGACTGATCCTGAAGCATTCGAACCAGAATTTCAGTACTGCAATGATCCTGAAACATTCCACCCAGAAAAGCCAGTACTGAACTGATCCTAAAACATTCGATCCAGAAGGTTCAGCAGTGGACTCACCCTGAAGCATTCCACCTAGAAAGTTCAGTAGTGGGCAGATCCTTAAAACGTATGACGCAGACAGGTCCGCGTTGGACTCCTCATGAAATATATGATACTACAGTGCATCTGCCCTACTATGTACATCCATAACCATTTTTCGCTACAGTCGTGTGTGTGTGTGTGTGTGTGTGTGTGTGTGTGTGTGTGTGTGTGTGTGTGTGTGTGTGTGTGTGTGTGTGTGTGTGTGTGTGTGTGTGTGCGTGTGTGTGTGTGTGTGTGTGTGTGTGTGTGTGTGTGTGTGTGTGTGTGTGTGTGTGTGTGTGTGTGTGTGTGCGTGTGTGTGCTTGTCAGTGCGTGTGTGTGCGTGTGTGTGTTTGTGTACGTGCATGCAGATCAGTGTCATGTATGTATAAATGGTTTGAATTTATTGCGTTTACTTTGCTTTTGTTTTGTTTGTTTTTGCTTTTTCTTGCTGTTGTTGTTGTCTTTCTTTCAAATAATACTTTATGTAAATTGTATTAGCGGAACTGTGCTCAACATGTGTATAGAATATTTTGTTTAGGTTAATGTGTATCATGTGAGCGCTCTGTGCGTCGATGAGAGCATGACTGATATACATTAGTATTGTTATTAGTAAAAAAAACTTTTTATTAAATGTCAGTTCTGGACAGTCTGAAATATATGACTTAGAAAGGTCAGCATAAGTTGACTGATCCTGAAACCTGCATCCCGAAAAAGCTCAGTACTTGCCGATCCCAAAAGGTCAGAACTGGACTGATCCTGATGACATTGAAAGGTCAGAACTGGACTGATCCTGATGACATTGAAAGGTCAGAACTGGACTGATCCTTATGAGATTGAAAGGTCAGAACTGGACTGATCTTTATGACATTGAAAGGTCAGAACTGGACTGGAACGTACGACCCAGAAAGGTCAAAGCTTAGCTGATTATATAATAACACGACCAATAAGGTTGACAAAGCAACAGAAAAACCAAACGTATGTCAGTAGTGCACTGGTCATATAGAATGACCAGGACTGGATTGATCCTTATACTTTCCTGGCAGAACGATCAATACTGGGCTGTTGTTCTTGAAACGTGCCACCCAGAAAAACGTCAGTACACCAGCAAAATAAATACGACTTAGATTACATAATCTAGTCGCACCTCGGTCAGAAAGATGATAGCTAAAAAGAAGAGCAGAAAAAGGACAAACGTTGAACTTGACCTCCGTTTCGAGTTGTGATTCAGTGGTGCTGGTCGTGAACAATGTCACGTTTATGATTAAAACAAGAGTCGGTGTAATACCTTCCAGACACACACCAGAGGCCAAGGCAGCTCGGCATCCCTTCGTCTTCATGCCTTTTGGGATGGGACCACGGAACTGTATCGGTATGAGACTGGCTCAACTGGAGATCCGCATGGCCCTCGCCACCATACTGCAGCGTTACACCCCTGTGCTCTGTGACAAGTCGGTGGTAAGTCTTGTGGTGGTGTTTGGGGGGTGGGACGGGTGGATTAGACTGGCCTTCAACACTGCACCCCTGTGCTCTGTGACAAGTCGGTGGTAAGTCTGTATGGTGTTGGGTGGGGTGGGGAGGGTGGCGATCGGGGTGGGGGAGGGGGGGAGGGGAGGGGTAGACTGGCTCAGTTGAAGACCGGTATGGTCTTGGCCACAATACTGCCACACTACACCTATGTACTCTGTGACAAGTCGGTGGTAAGTCAGTGTAGTGGTGGGGGGGGGGAGGCTGATAAATAAATTTAAATTCAACAATGTAACAATCTCATTCATGCAATGTAAGTTAACACACACACACACACACACACACACACACACACACCACACACACACACACACACACACACACACACACACACACACACACACACACACACACACACACAAGTCTGTGTTTACCGGGAGAAGTGTGGAGGAGGGAGGTTTCTGGGGAACTGGCTGAGCTGGGAACCGATATGACTATATAATTATAGCCCTCATACTACAGCATCAACTACATAGCTCAGGAGCTGTGTGAACGTCGAGGTGGCTGTCCTGTGCTCCTCGTCCCTAATAATCCTTATGGTCTGTGTGGACGTAAAGCGACATTGAACCAAAGCACTAACTACCCTCGCTTCGTTTGCAATTGCATACTTGTATCATTGACAGGAGAGGGTCCATTAGCACATCAGAGAGCGCTGTTTTCAGCAGTCGGTAATGCATGGGAAGCCTGGGTTCGGCTGAATGGTGATTGGTTGTTTTTTATGTGTGTGTGCTATTGTTGCAGTACCCACCTAAACTGGCGCTCCCAGAGACGAGAATGATAGCGAAGGACGGACTTTGGGTCAAGTTCAAAGCCAGGGACTAGACCACGGAATTCGGGGTCAAGGTCAAGCCATAGGAATCGGAGTCAAGTTCAAGAGTCACACGGGACTCGGGGTCAAGGTCAGGACACGGTTTCGGGGTCACGGACAATCCATCCACGAAAATTCGGGTCAAATTGAAGAAAATAACGGGACTCGGGGTCAACTTCAGGTCGCAGGATTAAGGGTCAATATGAAAAATCGGGGTCAAGATCAAGTCGTGTGACTTTAGGTCAAGGTGACTAGGCTACGGCGATCGTGCGTTGAGAAGCTGGGGACGTGACTTCCTGACTCGCTATGGCTGACCGATGATCCGTGCGAACTTTACGTTCGGTTAACTTGTGCAGTTATTCTGATTGGACAGTCTATACTGTTAGCCTAACGTAGACAATCTATAGTCTTAGTGTAATATAGGCAGTCTATAAAATTATATTGTTGATTTGTTCCACCGTTTTTTTTTTTTTTTTTTTTTTTTTTCATGTTTTGTTTTTTTGTTTGTTTGTTTTTTTGGGGGGACTGTTGTTGTTGTTGTTTTGTTGTGTGTGTGTGTGTGTGTGTGTGTGTGTGTGTGTGTGTGTGTGTGTGTGTGTGTGTGTGTGTGTGTGTGTGTGTGTGTGTGTGTGTGTGTTGGGGGGGGTTGTTGTTTGTTGTTGTTTGTTGTTGTTGTTTTGTTGTTGTTTTTTGTTTTTGTTTGTTAGTTGTTGTTTTTGGGGGGGTTGTGTTTTTTCGGTTAGGTTGTTTTTTGTCGTTTTTATTGTTTTTTGTTGTTGCTGTTTGTTTGTTTGGGTGGGTAGATTATTTGTTTTTGTACATACATCATCACAAATTTGCTGCGTTTACAGAGGACGAATAGATACTTTTGGTTCTGGATTCTCTTGACATGTACTTTGTAAAGCACATCATGCTCATGGAAGATGATACCCTGTACAAATCTCCTTTATTGTCATCATTATCATTATTATTACTATAACCGTCTTCGTCAAGATTACATTTTTATTTACTTGCTACAGCACTCTTTCTGTTGACGCTGTAAATGATGGGTTAATTCTACCTCGACTGGAGAGGTTTGACGTGTATAATAGTAGGTGCATTTCTGTATGACGTGTGTATGCGGATGTGTGCGTGTGTGTGTGTGTGTGTGTGTGTGTGTGTGTGTGTGTGTGTGTGTGTGTGTGTGTGTGTGTGTGTGTGTGTGTGTGTGTGTTTCTCAGTTACTGTAGTGTTTCTTTGTATTGATTTTCTTGTGAAGGGCTGAGCGCTCCGATGTAGTGACTGTACAGTAAAGGATACACCATTCTTGTGCTTCTTCGTCTTCTTAGTGTTGTTATTATTAGTAGTATTAGTATTATATACCGGTCGAGTAGGCTAAAACACATCACTGTATGTTGACGGCAGTATGTATGCCAGTCGTGAGTTGTAGGCTAAAACACATAACTGTATATTGACGACAGTATGTGTGCCAGTCGTGAGCCTACAGTATATTGACGACAGTATGTGTGCCAGTCGTGAGTTGTAGGCTAAAACACATAACTGTATATTGACGACAGTATGTGTGCCAGTCGTGAGCCTACAGTATATTGACGACAGTATGTGTGCCAGTCGTGAGTTGTAGGCTAAAACACATAACTGTATATTGACGACAGTATGTGTGCCAGACGTGAGCCTACAGTATATTGACGACAGTATGTGTGCCAGTCGTGAGTTGTAGGCTAAAACACATAACTGTATATTGACGACAGTATGTGTATCAGTCGTGTGGTTTGAGTGACATTAACTAATCATGAATTGATAAGAATAATAAAAGGAATATAAGAAGAACAGAAACAGCTATAGGCTGTAGGTCGTTTCATCACTGTGGAGCAGGATGTAGAACACTGAGTACATCGCTGTAACAAGCTGTAGGCGTTTCCAGACCACAAAACACCTAGTACATTTAAAACACAGAGTACATCATTGCTACAAGCTGTAGGCGTTTCCTGATCATAAAACACAGAGTGCATCACTGTTTACAAGCTATAGGCGTTTCCTGATCATAAAACGGAGAGTACATCACTGTTTACAAGCTATAGGCGTTTCCTGATCATAAAACACAGAGTACATCACTGTTTACAAGCTATAGGCGTTTCCTGATCATAAAACACAGAGTACATCACTCTTACAAGCTGTAGGAGTTTCCATACCACAAAACACAGTGTACATCACTGTTAAAAGCTGTAGGCGTTTCCAGACCGCAAAACGCAGAGTACATACACGTAAAACTAGTAGCCATTCCACTCGTAAAAGAGTTTACACAAGTAAAAACAAATCAGGATATATGTATATAATGAGAGAGAGAGAGCCGCTAACATAAAAATAGAGCTCGGTGCGCTGTACAAAATTCAAATATAAACTACATCCACGTTGAGGCACCTCAAGCGGAAAACGACAATAACAATGACTACAAGTAATTCGAACCACAAGAAACTAAACAGACAAGACCTATATTACACACACATACCCCCCCACACACACGCACACGCACACACACACACACACACACACACACACACACACACACACACACACACACACACACACACACACACACACACACACACACTCACACACGCACACACGCACGCACGCACATACGTGCGAGCGCGCAGGCATGCCGCACACACGTATGCGCGAGCACGCTTACACACACACACACACACGCACGCACGCACGCACGCACGCACGCACGCACGCACGCACCACACACACACACACACACACACACACACATACATACACACACGCACACACACACACACACACATATATATATATATATATATAACACACCACACACACACACACACACACACACACACACACACACACACACACACACACACACACACTCACTCACTAACTCACACACACACACACACACACACACACACACACACACACACACACACACACACACACACACACACACACACACACACAC
This sequence comes from Alviniconcha marisindica, assembly GCA_018857735.1. NCBI lineage: Eukaryota > Metazoa > Mollusca > Gastropoda > Provannidae > Alviniconcha > Alviniconcha marisindica. The sequence goes on from JABMCL010002902.1 coordinate 26,803, forward strand.
ACACACACACACACTGCGCACACACGTGCGCACGCACACCACACACACACACACACACACACACACACACACACACACACACACACACACACGTGCCACTCACACACACACACACACACACTCACACACACACACACACACACACACACACACACACACACACACACACACACACACACACACACACACACACACACACACACACACACACACACACACACACACACACACACACACACACACACACACACACACACACACACACACACACACACACACACACACACACACACACACACACACACACACACACAACCACACCAACACACACACAACCACACACACACACACACACACACACCACACACACACACACACACACACACACACACACACACACACACACACACACACACACACACACACACACACACACACACACACACACACACACACACACACACACACACACACACACACACACACACACACACACACACACACACACACACACACACACACACACACACACACACACACACACACACACACAGAAAACATCAGTCAAATGAAATAATTTAAGAACAAGTCGGAGGCTGGGTGTGAAAAAGAACTTGCAAGTACTGGTAAGTTTTAAGTTAAAATGGGTCTTCAGAGCTCGCGGTTTTATAGCTACGGCGACGTATATAAAATTAAAA
>JABMCL010002902.1:32500-35000 GCA_018857735.1 Alviniconcha marisindica
TTGTTGTTGGGTGTGGTTTTTTGTTTTGTTTTGTTATTGTTGTTATTGGGTGTGGGTTTTTTGTTTTGTTTTGTTATTGTTGTTATTGGGTGTGGGTTTTTTGTTTTGTTTTGTTATTGTTGTTGTTGGGGGTGGGTTTGTTTGTTTGTTTTGTTATTGTTGTTGTTGGGTGTGGGTTTTTTGTTTTGTTTTGTTATTGTTGTTGTTGGGTGTGGGTTTTTTGTTTTGTTTTGTTATTGTTGTTGTTGGGTGTGGGTTTTTGTTTTGTTTTGTTATTGTTGTTGTTGGGGTGGGTTTTTTGTTTGTTTTGTTATTGTTGTTGTTGGGTGTGGGTTTTTTGTTTTGTTTTGTTATTGTTGTTGTTGGGTGTGGGTTTTTTTTTTGTTTTCTTGGGTTTTTGGGTGTGTGTGGGGTGTGTGTGTGTTTTTTGTTTTGTGTGTGGGGTGGGGTTTTGGGGTGTGTGTGGGGTGTGTGTGGGGGTGTGTGTTGTTGTTTTTGTTGTTTTTGTTGTTTGTTGTTTTTTTTGTTTTTGTTTTGTTGTTGTTATTGTTTGGGGGGGGGTTGCTGTTTTTTTGTGTTTTTTTTTGTTGTTTTTTTGGGTTGTTTTCTACCTCCCCCCCCTCTCTTCCCCCTTTTTTCGAAAAAAAAAATGATGGGAGAGTTGGGGGGGGGGGGGGGGGCAATTTAATAAAAAAAACGGACATTGATAATATTTTTTGTTCGATGCTGTTTTCGTAAAACAATCCAGATGATCGTGTTTTCAAAACAACCCAATTTTTAGGGGCACTGTGCGGTCTTCTGGCCACTCCTTTATTGGACGTTCCTCCGACGGAGCCAAAATTTTGATCGATATGAGAACCAGGAAGGGGAAAAGATTTCAACCTCAACTCCCCTCGCTGTCCGGCAGGGGGAAATCTGTGGAAAAAAGGAAAAAAGCTTGGAAAAGACTTTTCAAAGGGGGTGAGTGTTTATTTGGGGGATATAAAATAGTCGGGTTTGCGATAACCAAATTTCCCCCATTTTTTCGGGTTTAAAAATCAGCTCACCCCCTTAAAAAAATCAGCAATTTTGTCCAAATTTCCGGTGATTCTTGGGTTCAACAACCAAAAAAAAAAGAGAGAGAGAGAGAGAGAGAGAGAGAGAGAGAGAGAGAGAGAACAGACAGACAGACGACAGACAAAACAGGGGAAAAACAGAAAAGACCCGACAGACAGACAGACAGACAAAAGTGTATTTTGTGCCATTTTTGTGTGTTTGCCTGCGTGCGGTTTTGCGGGGTGTGTGTGTGTGGGTGTGTGTGTGTGGTGGTTTTGTGTTGTGTTGGGTGGTGTGGTTGTGTGTTGTGGTGGTGTGTGTGTGCGTGCGTGCCTGTGTGCGGGGGTGGCGCGCGCTAAAAAACACACATTCATAAACCCAAAACCCTTTGAGTTGGGTTGGGCAAGCAAAATGACGACTGATGACGCAGGCAAAGTGCAAGGGCCCCGTCATCGTGGGGGGGGAGCGCTACACCTGGCCTGGGGGTACACAAAGGGCGGGGGGGGCCCCCCCCCTCCCGTCGTCAGGGGGGGGGGCCGTGGACAGTCTGCTGGAGGCCACCCTTGTGCTGGGACTTGGGGTTTGTGTGTGTGGGGGGTGGGGGTGTGTGGGGTGGGGTTTTGTGTGTGTGTGTGTGTGTGTTTGTGTGTGGGGTGTGGTTTTGTGTGTGTGTGTGTGGGGTTGGGGGGTGTGTTGGGAAAAGGGGGTTTTGTGTGTGTGTTGGGGGGGGGGGGGGGTGGAGTGATTGGGGGGTGTTTTGTGTGTGTTTGTGTGTGTGTGTGTGGGGTGTGTGTGTGTGTGTCTTGTGTTTTGTGTTGTGTTTTTGTTGGCGCGTGCGCGAGCGCGCGCGTGTGTGTGTTTTTGTGTGTGTTTTGTTTTGGGGGGGGGGGGTTTTTTTTGGGGTGTGTGTGGGGTGTGTGTTTTGGGGTGGGGGGTGTGTGTGTTTTGTTTGTGTGGGGTGGTTTTGTGTGTGTGTGAAGTCTGTTTGTGTGTGTGTGTTTGTTTGTGTGTGTGTGTGTTTTGTGTGTGGGGTGTTGTGTGTGTGTGTTGTGTGTGTTTGTGTGTGGTGTGTGTGTGGGGTGTTTTGGGGTTTGTGTGGTGTGTGTGAAATAAAGTGTGTGTGTGTGTGTGTGTGTGTGTGGGTGTGTTTGTGGTGGGGTGGTGTGTGTGTGTGCGTGTGTGGTGTGTGTTGTGTGTGTGTGTTTTGTGTGTGGTGTGGTGTTGTGTGTGTGGGTGTGTGTGTGTGTGGGTGGGGTGGGGTGTGTGTGAGGAAAGTGTGTGTTTGTGTGTGTGGTGTTGGTGTGTGTGTGGTGTGGTGTGTGTTGTGTGTGGTTGGGTGTGTTGGTGTCAGCGTGTGTGTGTGTGTGTGTGTGTGTGTGTGTGTGTGTGTGTGGTGTGTGTGTGTGTGTGTGTGTGTGTGGTGTGTGTGTGTTGTTGTGTGTGTGTGTGTGTTGTGTGTGTGTGT
>JABMCL010002902.1:37500-52500 GCA_018857735.1 Alviniconcha marisindica
ACACCAGGTTTCGACATCGGCACGGAGACCATCAAGTTCGTGACGCAGCAGCTGACCCGACTCTCTGCCGACTGGGGAGGCTACATGCTGGTCAATGGGGCCAACTTGACCACAGACGTCACTGGCTCCTTCACCCTCGCCCTCAACCACTGGGGCAGCGACGACTCCCCGTCCAACTCGGACGTCGACGCCATCTTCAACTACAACGTCACCGGCAATCAGTACAAGTGAGAAGCTCTTAACCTTTTCCGTTTCTTTAACAAGTCAGATCACGTCAGTATACTGTAATCATCTTTCACAGGGCCGTACAGCTAATTACTCAGGCTGATTAGTTTTAAGAAAAAAAGAAAGAAAAAAGAAAAAGAAACATGTGAAAGGAACAGCAGAGCAACGTCAAAATCATCTAAACCGATGATAATAAACTGACATACTGGATTTGTTTTCAGTCCATAATACAAATGATCACAGCGGAAAACAGGTCCCTCTAGTCCATGCACCCACCCCTCGGTGTGGTGTATGATTTGTGATGTTCACGGCAAAGTAATTTCCGATCTGCCACAAAGACGCCATGGGACTTCCTGCTCAATTCTGACTGATTGTTCATGTTCAGGTTAAGCTACTAGCTGTTTCTGGAAAATGAACGTTTCTGGCAGAGATAACCTATCCGTAATGCTCGTTTTGGGAAACAACTGCATGAGCAACGCTAGTTCCTTTGCGAAGAATGGGTTAGTATGCGTTGGCGCGACATTAACGTATTAATATATGTGTCTGTGACTCTTAGTGGTAGCTCGGTGCCATTGTGTTTGTTCAAACAGTCAGTGGTGTGAATTCTTATCGCTTCCTTCTCGTCGTTTTTTGAATATCCGTCGTTGTCACCGTCATCTACCTGATATAACCGTACTGATTGACTGGACGTAAAGCATCAAATTACTTCCTTACTTACCGTCATCTACCGTCATCTACCTGATATAACCGTACTGATTGACTGGACGTAAAGCATCAAATTACTTCCTTACTTACCGTCATCTACCTCCTCGTTCTTCATTCTGCTCTTCATCATCAATACGATGACGACGATCGTTGTCTTCGTCACCGGCATCAACGCCAGCATTATGATTATCAAGCGCATCTTCCAAAACATCGTTGTTATCACTTCTACCAACATCAACACATTTCATCTTCAATATCACTGCCATTGTTGTCGTCATGATGATGATGATCATCATCGCCGGCAGTGTCATAATTGTTGTCGTCATCGTCGGTCAGTCTTCTCTCTCTCTCTCTCTCTCTCTCTCTCTCTCTCTCTCTCTCTCTCTCTCTCTCTCTCTCTCTCTCTCTCTCTCTCTCTCTCTCTCTCTCTCTCTCTCTCTCTAGTTGTTAGACAGGTTTTTGACTGAACCTAAATACAATCCTTGTAAAATAAAGTTTTCGAGTTCGAGTTCTCTCTCTCTCTCTCTCTCTCTCTCTCTCTCTCTCTCTCTCTCTCTCTCTCTCTCTCTCTCTCTCTCTCTCTCTCTCTCTCTCTCTCTCTGGGGTGGATGTTTGTTTGTTTGTTTGTTTGTTTGTTTGTTTGTTTGTTTGTTTGTTTGTTTGTTTGTTCGTTCGTTTGTTTGTTTGTTCATAGCAGACGGAAGTTGAGAATCGTGTAGGCGCGGCTATAATGTTGTCAATCTGTTAATCCCTCTCTGCCCGTAGCAAAAAGGACAGGAAGTTCAACACCTTCCTGGAATTCAAGGCGAGATCGTTCGACGAGACCAGCGCCTACATCTACCTTTACGACAGCTTTATTCAGCCCACCATCGTCAACGACAGCGCCAAGCTCGATCAGCTGGCTGCTTTTCTCATGAGCCTGAAGAACATCCCATCGGACCAGTCTGGATCACACTGTACAGGAACTTTGATCGGAGGTGAGGCTTGACCTTAGGGGAGGCTAAGCTTGATTGAGGCTTGACCTGAGGGGAGGCTAAGCTTGATTGAGACTTGACCTGGGGGGAGGCTTAGCTTGATTGAGACTTGACCTGGGGGGAGGCTTAGCTTGATTGAGGGAAGGTATGTCCTGAGTAAAATGAGGAGGTGAGTCTTGACCTGGGTGAGGCTTGACAGGAGGTGAGGCTTGACCTGGGTGAGGCTTGACAGGAGGTGAGGCTTGACCGGGGGTAAAGCATGACTGGAGGAGAGGCTTGACCAAGATGAGTTCGGCTTGACCGTCAGAGAGGCTTGATCGAGGGTAGGGCTGCATAGCAGGCGATGAAAGGCGCGATTGGTGAAGTTTAATTGGAGGTGAAGATTGGGTGGTCGGATGTGAGGCTTGCTTAGAGGTTATATAGGCTTGTGGAGGTTGATACGGTGAAGCTTAATTAGAGGTTACATAGGCTTGTGGGGCTGATCCAGGTGAGGCTTGATTAACGGTTACATAGGCTTGTGGGGCTGATCCAGGTGAGGCTTGATTAACGGTTACATAGGCTTGTGGGGGTTGATCAGGGTGAGAAATCTGAAACAGAACGAGGCCCAGAGCGCTCGTGCAGAATCAACACACAAGGGAGTTAATTAGCGCTCGAAATACGTAACACAAGTACAGCAACAAAGACCGGAGTCGCCTACGGTAACTCTCACCTGGCATGCGTGTAAATCTAAAGGTACATAAGCTCCACCAGGGGTATTTGAGGATGTACCTCTGGTGATGATTATGTACCTTGTATTTACACGCATGCCAGGTGAGAGTTACCGAAGGCGACTCAGGTCTTTGTTGTTGCACTTGTGTTACGTATTTCGAGCGCTAATTAACTCCCCTGCGTATTGATTCTGTTTGCAGTTGGGTTTTGTTGTTGTTGTTGTTTTCTGTTTTTCGTTGTTGCTTTTGATAAATGCAATAACTGCTTTCAACCCGTTCACTAAGTGCAGGGGGTGAAAGGTCCACCCCACCTCCTGACACCAAGCGTAGACATCGGCACGGCAAGAAATCGTGTGTGACTAATGTTTCTCTTTTGGAAGGGAAGATGGGTGAGGTGGCAAGCGGAGTAACTCCTGTGAATCTAAAGTTCCGTTCAGGGTTACTGGCCATGTCGTGTGCACTAGGATGGGCAGACGGTCCCAGCCGTGACGACTTTTACATCAACCACGCTCTGAAGGTTTGTTGACAAGGAAAAGTAACTAATGTGAAGAGAAGGGGAAAAAATAAAGCAACTTTCCTCAGTAACGATTATGAATCAGCATTGTATGAGAGTGACTCTGCCGATTATGAATGCTTTGACGCTCACTTGACCGAGTGGTAAAAACATTTGCTTACTTAATTCAGTTACTTATTCACTCACTCACTCACTTACTTGGTTACTTATAGGTCGCTTCCTCAGGGTAAGCCAGCTTCGAGAGAGTCGCTCTACCTAGCAGGCTGACCATGAAAGATCCGGAGGCGGTTTGGGTTGGTGATGGCGGCAATGTTTGGAGGGGAAGGAAAGGGGCGGGGGAGGGGGGGGGGGGTGCTGCTATTGTGTTTGATCCGCAATGCTATCACAGTCTCACTCTCCCCTTGACAGATGAGAGACGCTCTGGCCGAGGTAGGGGAGGGCGTCTTCTTCAGCGAGCCGGCGGAGGACCTGGACGATTGGAAGGTGCAGTTTTGGGGGGACGCCAACAACTACCAGCGGCTGTTGGACGCCAAGCGGAAGTGGGACCCGGACCACTTCTTCTGGTGCCACAACTGCGTGGGGTCAGACCTCAGCGCCACCTACGGTCCCATCCGAGACGACGACAGCCCTGGAGGTGGCGAGGTGGAGTGCACTTCGGCCTCTGCTTCACTGCGTTCTGTGGGCGTGCTCGACACGCTCCTGCTTCACATGTTCGTACACGTCCTTTACGTCATCGTTCGCTCGTTTGGTGGTTAACTTGTTTAACGCCGAGTTGTCTCCGGAGAGGCACTGGGGTGGGGGGAGGGGGGGGGGCGAAATCCCAGAAGTGGTCGGCGGAGGGAAGGGGCCATGCCTAACGCTACACTGTCACCGCCGGAATTATTTATGCTTAAAGATTGGGCAGCGATGAGAGCCGTTTTGCTGTTTCGTTGATTGGGAGAGGGGGGTTCACAAGCACGCACACACGCACGCACGCACGTACGCACTCACACACACACACACACACACACACACACACACACACACACACACACACACACACGCATTCACGCACACACACGCACGCACGAACGCACTCACGCACGCACACACACACACACACGCATTCACGCACGCACGCACGCACGCACGCACGCACGCACGCACGCACGCACGCACGCACGCACACACACACACACACACACACACACACACACACACACACACACACACACACACAAGATCCGGACTCACACTGAAGAAGAAAACGATTCATAAACAAATCAGTCTCAAAACGTGTGCATTTGTATTTTTCGCATTTTGCCAAGTTCAAATAAACACATCAAATGTGTGATAACATGCTTTAGCAAGTTTACACTGGCATTTGAAACAACAAATGTAAATGCTGATATAGCAACCGATACAGCAGATACTGATGTTATATGCCGACATAACAAGTCCAACTAAAATATATCTAACATAACACCTATTTGAAAAACATGACGTCGATGTTACAAATCCTGATCATGAAAATATTTATGACAGAGCAAATCATGATGCAGTAACAGAACTGATGCAACAAATCGATTCAAGAAATAGATAGACAGAGAAATAGATACCTGTGAAAAGTCCTTGTGAAACATTGTGACATACAGGGGTTCCAGGCGAGATCTTAGAGGAGGGAGGTGGAGCTGGACCCTCAACTTAGCCCAGAAGAGATCATGAGTAGGGAGGTGGAGCTGGGCTAAGAAAGCTGGACTTCCTTTGCTTGAGTTGTCCAAGTTGTTCGTCAACAGCAGTGCAACGGACATAGTCTTTGTGACTCTGGCCAAGCACAGCAGTTGAAACAGCAATGGGCTGTGGCGAGGGGACACCGCCTTAACACTTCCATTGTTCTGGCGGCGGTCCACGGTCTCTCCTGTCTTTTTGGGCGGTTTCCGCGGTCGAGCCTTCACTCTGTCGTCCCCTTCCCACTCTGTGCCCGTCCCTAATAGGCCATCTCGCCTCCGTGGACGTAAAGCACCAAGAAAGAAAGAAGATTGTGACATACGACATTCGATGAAATGTCATATTCATATAACAAGTCCCAATGATATCTCATAATTACATAGCAAGTAATGAGGTATTGTGGCACAATAATCTCTGGTGGTTGATATTCTGACAAACTGTCATAAATCCTGATTAAATGTTACGCTGGTGTAACACATCCAGATAATATATTTACACCGACATAGCAAGCCTCGATTACATATACTGATATAACACATCCTGGTGACAATTAATGCCGACATAATATGTCCTGATTATAATGTATCATGCTAATAAGTACTGGTCGAATATGCAATTAAATTAAATCGTAGTAAAACATCACGCTCACATTATCAAGATCCCATTCAATGTAGGTAACGAGTATTTTGCCAACTCTGGCGTCATGATCACTGAAGCGAGAAGTACAGTAATAAAAACCACTGTGTTAACACAAGAATTAGTGTCCGAGGTAAGAGGGAGTTTTTATCTAAAATTCGAACAGGCTGCAGGGATGGCGGCTATTATAAGAGCAACTGATTAATATGCATGAGGGAAACAACGCTATCTAGTGACGACACGGGCAGCTGGTCATCATCAGGGATTTTTGGTCTAAAATGGGAACAGGCTGCTGACTGGCAAGTATTATTAGACCAACTAATTAATATGCATGAGGGAAACAATGCTATCTATCGATTCGGGCAGCATTTTGTTGTTGTTGTTCTTGTTTTCTTTGTTTTCTTTTTCTTTTGTTTTAGTTTTTTGTTTTTGTTTTATTTGTTTGTTTCCTTGTTTGTTTGCTTGTTTGTTTTTTGTTTGTTGTTATTTGTTTTTAACTCTGTATATATTAGGTGCGTAGAGGCTGTTTGTACTTTATTGGTATGACTACTTTTGGGTAGTTTTAGCTTGCGAGAGCTTACATGTATGCACTGTGTGTATCTGGCGCTGTGAACACGCAAGGTTTTGTGTGGAAGTTGTTTATGTGCCATATATACATTTTTATTCATTCATTTATTCAGTCAGTCATTCAGTCAGTCATCACGTGTCCACTCACTCTTTCCAACACCCAGCCAGATGTTTTTACGTCTTTTCTTTCAGTTCAGTTTTTATCCATTACCGCGTTTATCACTGCAACAGTAGTGATACTTATAACTGTGCCTATTACATAGTAATCACATTAATGTGTAAGCTACTGTTTATTTAATAGCGCTTTTCTGTAAGCTATAATCATTCTTTTCAATAATGCTTGTGGTATTAATTTTTCCTGTATATTGTTACACAGTCTTAAACTGTGGAAAAGTTTACATAAGTACAACTTTGTTTTTGTTTGTTATTCATGCGTGGGACCCACGTTTACTTTTAAATGGAATAAAGAAGTAATTTGCTTGACATGACTTGACTCCTACTGTCCTGTAACACGTAAGAATGTTTTTGTTTTGTTTGTTCTTTTTGTTCTTGTTCTGTATTTGTTTTTTCTAGTCGTTGTTGTTGTTGTTGTTTTTTGTTTTGTTTTGTTTTTGTTGTTGTTGTTTGTTTTGGGTGGGTGGGTGTGGGGGGGGGGGGGGGTTGTTGTTGTTTTTGTTGTTGTTGTTGTTTTTGTTGTTGTTGTTGTTTTTCGCATCATCTACCTAACGAGTAATGACAAAATATGTGTGCGTTTTTGCTCAAGCGCGCCGGTATAAACGCACTGCTTAATCAACGTGACTTACGATCAAAATTAGGAAATTAAAGCATCTCTGACTTTAAAAATGGGTCACGGTCACAGAAATAAGTACGCTCGTACAAAGTTCATTGGCGATTACTATCCGTGTGTGAAGGTTAACAAGTCTCATTTTATTATATGTCTATGGGCTGTATCCGAGATAAACACCAACATTATGATTTGTTTCAGAAAAGTCCAGACATATGTCAGTTATGTCGCTTAAGTACATGCCAGTCATGAAAAGCACTCGGTAGATAATAGTTAAATATTTTAAACACATTTACAAAGCGCAAACCTCTAACACAAAAATAGAGCTCGGCGCGCTGCAGAGAACTGTATAAACTACATACACGTAGACACCACAAGCGGAAAACGACAGTGATAATAATACAAACAGTTCAAATCACAAAAAGCTAAACAGCAAGACCTACATTACACACAAACACACGCACGCACTCACTCACACATACACACACACGCGCACGCAAGCACGCACGCACGCACGCACAAGAGCATGAATAGATGACCAGTCAATGCCAAAACACCAAGCCTCGCTTTCCGGTATCATTCTTCCAAACTCAGCCATAATAGTATAATTAATTACGCCATTGAATGACCACTCCTTACTCCAGGCATCTCTCCACCGACGCTCGCAGCACCGTTTTGAGTAATAAGACAGAAAACAACATGGCGTCGAAACACGCATGTATACACCAAACCCGACCACCCCGGACAAAGAAAATAAAATGTATAAAAATCCATCTCGATCCGAACGATTCTGGTCTTATTTATACTGGCGTAAGCTATGTGGGCGGTTATAAAAGTAACGACTGGTAATAAGAGTTATATCTGAGTTCAGGAGCTGTGTGAAAGTCGAGGTGGCCGTCCTGGGCTCCCCGTCCTAATGAGCCTTATGGTTTCTGTGGACGTAAAGCAACATTGAACCATGCACACGCATGGGTCAGTTTGTCCCTAATATGTGAACCCGACATCCGAGGACATTCAGCTCCACGTCATCATCATCATGTTGCAAACCTGCTGCTGTATGGGCACCAGATGCTGAGAGGTTTCAGAGACGTTCAGCAAGGCTTTTCGTGTCCGCAAAGGCCGTACTGTTAGGGACGGGGAGTCTAGGGCGGCCACCTCGACTCTCACACAGCTTCTGACCTCTGCTTTTCAGAGACTTGGTTGAAGTGTTGCTTTACGTCCACAGAAACCGTAGCTTTACTAGGGACGGGAGCCCAGGACGGCCACCTCGACTTTCACGCAGCTCCTGAGCTCTGATTTTTTTTTTTAAATCAGAGACCTACGGTGTAACCATTTTATAGCAGTGGCTGGAGAAAGGACTTGTTTAAGACAAGTCCTTTCTCCAGCCACTGCTATAAAATAACAGTGAGTAATGCTTGGAGTTTGTGTCAATGCATGCAGCAACCGTACAAACATTAACACAGTCGGGTCAAAACACAAGAAAATGTAACCGCTGAAACATTATTGACCCCGATAAATAAGCTAGGTATTCCTTTTCAGCTAACAATGTCTGTCTGTCTGTCTGTCTGTCTGTCTCTGTCTCTCTCTGTCTCTCTCTGTCTGTCTCTCTCTCTCTCTCTCTCTCTCTCTCTCTCACACACACACACACACACACCACCACACCACACACACACACACACACACACACACACACACACACACACACCACACACCACACACACACACACACACCAACCATACCTCAACCTACTTTTGATTACTTAGCCTTTACCCGGCCTCCCCTTTCCCCATACCCATCACCATCATCCAGCCTTTTTCTCTTCACTTTTTTTCCGGGAGCGATTAAACCCCGACTACTTAACGGTGATGTAAAAGAGGAGCAGGAACCAAAGAAGCTTAACGGGTGACGACAGGACACCCACAGAACGCGGCGAAGCAGAGGCCGGAACGCACACCGGCCCGTCGGCGTCTCGGATGGGACCGTAGGTGGCGTCGAGGTCGGAGCCCACACAGTTGTGGCACCAGAAGAAGTGGTCCGGGTCCCACTTCCGCTTGGAGTCCAACAGCTGCTGGTAGTTGTTGGCGTCCCCCCAAAACTGCACCTTCCAATCGTCCAGGTCCTCCGCCGGCTCGCTGAAGTAGACGCCCTCCCCCACCTCGGCCAGAGCGTCTCTCATCTGTCAGGAGGAGAGTGAGACTGTGATGGCATAGCGGATCAAACATTCCCATCGCTACCACCCACCCCAAACCGCCTCCCTGGCCTGCCTAGCCTGCCAGGTGGAGCGACTCTCTCGCAAGTGGCTTACACTGAGGAAATTACCTATGCGTCACTTGATGGAAATCCCAAGGAGACAAAAACAAAAGGTACATATAAATAAATACGTTATACATGTATACGCGGATGATTTCGTGAAAGTGAGACACCCGAGCTATGCACGGTCATCAGTAGCAGTAACTAAGTGTTTTATTTGTTAGTTTTTTTTACTGCCCAATGTACATTAACCCATTCCTCTGCCTCCCATCGTGTTCTCAATAAAGCGCTCAGAGCATTTTCTCCTCCTCCTCCTCCTCCTTCTTCTTCTTCTTCTTCTTCTTCTTCTTCTTTTCTCTCTCTCTCTCTCTCTCTCTCTCTCTCTCTCTCTCTCTCTCTCTCTCTCTCTCTCTCTCTCTCTCTCTTCTTAAAAAAATATCTGCGCTTTAAAATGATAATGATTATGATTCTGATTATTATTTTTACATTATTATTATTAATCATGGTATTAGCAGTAGGACAACTTCCATACAATACTGAAATAAAAAATTAAAAACAATTTTTTTTTTTAAATACCGAGGGAATAGTTTCATTGTTCTGCCCGCCCCAACCCTTAACCCCGCGCCACGTTTCTCCTCTTAACCCATCCCCCCTTCCCCCCCCCCCCCCCCCCCCCCCCCCCCCCTTCCCTTCTCCCCCTCCTTCCTGTGGGATCTTTCCCCTCCTTCGACCATTTTCCATGTCAACAAACCTTCAGAGCGTGGTTGATGTAAAAGTCGTCGCGGCTGGGACCGTCTGCCCATCCCAGTGCACACGACATGGCCAGTAACCCTGAACGGAACTTTGGATTCACAGGAGTTATTCCGCTTGCTACCTCACCCATCTTCCCTGCCAAAAGAGGAACATATGTCGTATTTTTTCACGCCCTGCGCAGAGTACCCGACACCAATTATTGCACTCGCGAAGCAAAAACAAAATAAACAAATACGAACAAAACAAAAACAAGCAAACAAAAAACAACCAGATGAAAATCCAAAAGATCAAAACCGTCCCAACTAGCAAGGAAAGGACCCATCCAGTCTCACGTCAAACCACTGGTCCATGCTACGTATCTGTGGACAAGCCTCACCTCCGATCAAGTTTCGTCTCTAGTCAAACATCTCCTCCGATCTAGACTCGTCTCTAGTCAAGCCTCACCTCCGATCAAGCTTCGCCTACAGTCAAGCCTCACCTCCGATCAAGCTTCGCCTACAGTCAAGCCTCACCTCCGATCAAGCTTCGCCTACAGTCAAGCCTCACCTCTGATCAAGCTTCACCTACAGTCAAGCCTCACCTCCGATCAAGCTTCGCCTACAGTCAAGCCTCACCTCCGATCAAGCTTCGCCTACAGTCAAGCCTCACCTCTAATCAAGCTTCGCCTACAGTCAAGCCTCACCTCTGATCAAGCTTCGCCTACAGCCAAGCCTCACCTCTGATCAAGCTTCGCCTACAGCCAAGCCTCACCTCTGATCAAGCTTCGCCTACAGCCAAGCCTCACCTCTGATCAAGCTTCGCCTACAGCCAAGCCTCACCTCTGATCAAGCTTCGCCTACAGCCAAGCCTCACCTCCGATCAAGCTTCGTCTACAGTCAAGCCTCACCTCTGATCAAGCTTCGCCTACAGCCAAGCCTCACCTCTGATCAAGCTTCGCCTACAGCCAAGCCTCACCTCTGATCAAGCTTCGCCTACAGCCAAGCCTCACCTCTGATCAAGCTTCGCCTACAGTCAAGCCTCACCTCTGATCAAGTTTCAGCTGCTGTCAAACCTCACCTCTGATCAAGTTTCAGCTGCTGTCAAACCTCACCCCCAATAAAGCCTCGCCTCTAGTCAAGCCTCACGTCGTGTCAAGCCTTACCTCGGGTCAAGTATCGCCTAAAGTCAAGCCTCGCCTCACGCCATGCCTGTCCTCAAATCATGCCTCACCTCCGGTCAAGCCTCATCTCTAGTCAAGCCTCAAGCCTCACTTCCGGTCAAGCCTCACCTCTGGTCAAGCCTCACCTCTAGTCAAGCCTCAAGCCTCACTTCCGGTCAAGCCTCACCTCTGGTCAAGCCTCACCTCTAGCCAAGCCTCAAGCCTCACTTCCGGTCAAGCCTCACCTCTGGTCAAGCTTCACCTCTAGTCAAGCCTCAATTCTGGTCAAGCCTCACCTCCGATCAAAGTTGCTGTGCAACCCGCTGCAGACTGGGCAGTTGGGGCGTTCTTCAGACCCATTAGGAAAGCGGTCAGCTGACCCAGCTTGGTGTTGTCGTTGACGATGGTGGGCTGGATGAAGCTGTCGTAGAGGTAGATGTAGGTGTGGTCCGGGTCCACGGCGTGCACCTCGTATTCCAGGAAGGTGCTGAAATTCCTGTCCACTATGCTGCAGGCAGAAAGGAGAGGGACAAAGACAACAGGTCAGCGTGGCCGTCCGGATTGTCACGTGCATCTCTTCCGCCTTTCCTCATTTCTGTCTGCTCTACCGACGGCAATGACGGTGACGACGATAATGACGATGAGGGGCAGCAGTAGAATGAAGGATAAGGAGGTAGCTGACGATGGTGACAAAGATGGTGGCGACGAAGCTAAAGAAGATGATGAGGAAGAGGAGCAGTAAGGAAGACGATGACGATGGCGACAATGATAGCAGCGACGACCACGACGATGATGATGAGCAGAGGGAAGGATAATGTGAGATAGATGACGATGGCGACCACAGCGAGAAGCAAACGACAAGAATCAACACCACTGATACTCTGAACAAACAATTAAAATGACCCCTACTACATGAATTAATAGCCTTGGACCCAATACATGTGTTGTTCTCTCTCTCTCTCTCTCTCTCTCTCTCTCTCTCTCTCTCTCTCTCTCTCTCTCTCTCTCTCTCTCTCTCTCTCTCTCTCTCTCTCTCTCGCTATGTGTGTGTGTGTGTGTGTGTGTGTGTGTGTGTGTGTGTGTGTGTGTGTGTGTGTGTGTGTGTGTGTGGTTTTGTTTCAATATATTTTTGTGACAGTTGGGTTGTAACTTGAAACATTCAGACGACACATGAAATACATATATGAATAAAAAAACTGAACTTTTGCTCTCCTAACATGCACATTTTAATGGCTAAACATAGAGTCACTGTTAAATTATGACGTCGTTCGTTGTATGACGTTCAGACACCTACGCAAAAACAATGGGAGCAGAAAAAGAACCCATTCGTTTTTGTATTGTCACGAGATTCAAACACACATGTTCTGAACCACACGCATTCCTACAGTCTGTATACTAATTGTACCCATGGAACCTCTAACTTTTTTTCCTATAACTAAAGCAGCGACTGCCGAGGCGGAGATTTCCATGGATCCTGAACATGTCAAAAACAACGATTTCGGAGATCCGCCCAGGTGTGTGTGAGAGAGAGAGAGAGAGAGAGAGAGAGAGAGAGAGAGAGAGAGAGAGAGAAAGAGAGAGAGAGAGAGAGAGAGAGAGAGAGAGAGAGAGAGAGAGAGTGTGTATGTGTGTGTGTGTGTGTGTGTGTGTGTGTGTGTGTGTGTGTGTGTGTGTGTGTGTGTGTGTGTGTGTGTGTGTGAATTACGTAAATTACTAGTTTGTTTATTATGTAAATTTTGTATTTTCAATCACTGTTCTTTGAGTTTTAAAATATAAAAAAATTGTTATTGTGTACTGTGGTGTGGTTAATGTTTAGCCACGTTTTTATTTCTCTGATCAGATAATAAAGTAATCTTGAATCTTGAATCCTGATACCACTTTAAACGTGGGTGAGACAGCTGGAACTATGCGTAGCAAGAGAAGGAGAATTTTTGGATGGGGTGTGACAGTATCAGGTAGGCTATAGACACGAATATTCATTCATTTTTCACAGCCCAGCGGTCATCAGAAATGGTAATAATTCCCTCGTGATATGTCTATAACTATCTATTCCATGCTTGCAGCGTTTCGATCTCACCCGTATTGATTCTTCGTGACGTTGTAGCTAAGGATGGCGTCGATGTCCGAGTTGGATGGAGAGTCGTCGCTGCCCCAATGGTTGAGGAAGAGGGTGAGGGATCCAGTGACCTCTTTGGTCAGCTGTGAGCCGCTGACGATCATGTAACCTCCCCAGTCCCTGGACAGCCGGGTCAGCTGCCGCATCACGAACTTTATGGTCCCCGTGCCGATGTCGTAGCCTGGTATCAGTGCGGGAAAGGGGGGGGGGGGGGGGGGGGGGACTCATCAGTGCGGTGATCAGTGTACATGGGTGTGTCTGTGGGGTTGGAGTTAGTGTTCGGGAGGACTGGTCAGTGTATGTGGGTGTGTCTGTCGAGTGGGGATTGGGGTAGGGAGGACTGGTCAGTGTATGTGGGTGTGTCTGTCGAGTGGGGATTGGGGTAGGGAGGACTGGTCAGTGTATGTGGGTGTGTCTGTCGAGTGGGGATTGGGGTAGGAGAAATGGTCAGTGGTATGTGGGTGTGTCTGTCGAGTGGGGATTGGGGTAGGGAGGACTGGTCAGTGTATGTGGGTGTGTCTGTCGAGTGGGGATTGGGGTAGGGAGGACTGGTCAGTGTATGTGGGTGTGTCTGTCGAGTGGGGATTGGGGTAGGGAGGACTGGTCAGTGTATGTGGGTGTGTCTGTCGAGTGGGGATTGGGGTAGGGAGGACTGGTCAGTGGTATGTGGGTGTGTCTGTCGAGTGGGGATTGGGGTAGGGAGGACTGGTCAGTGTATGTGGGTGTGTCTGTCGAGTGGGGATTGGGGTAGGGAGGACTGGTCAGTGTATGTGGGTGTGTCTGTCGAGTGGGGATTGGGGTAGGGAGGACTGGTCAGTGTATGTGGGTGTGTCTGTCGAGTGGGGATTGGGGTAGGGAGGACAATGGTCAGTGGTATGTGGGTGTGTCTGTCGAGTGGGGATTGGGGTAGGGAGGACTGGTCAGTGTATGTGGGTGTGTCTGTCGAGTGGGGATTGGGGTAGGGAGGACTGGTCAGTGTATGTGGGTGTGTCTGTCGAGTGGGGATTGGGGTGAGGATGGTCAGGTGTGTCATTGGGGTGGACGGATCAGTGTATGTCGGTGTGTCATTGGGGTGGGCTGATCAGTGTATGTCGGTGTGTCATTGGGGTGGGCTGATCAGTGTATGTCGGTGTGTCATTGGGGTGGACGGATCAGTGTATGTCGGTGTACATGGGTGTGTCTGTGGGGTTGGAGTTAGTGTTCGGGAGGACTGGTCAGTGTATGTGGGTGTGTCTGTCGAGTGGGGATTGGGGTAGGGCTGATCAGTGTATGTCGGTGTGTCATTGGGGTGGGCTGATCAGTGTATGTCGGTGTGTCATTGGGGTGGACGGATCAGTGTATGTCGGTGTGTCATTGGGGTGGGCGATCAGTGTATGTCGGTGTGTCATTGGGGTGGGCTGATCAGGTATGTCGGTGTGTCATTGGGGTGGACTGATCAGTGTATGTCGGTGTAGGTCTGGGGTGGAGTTGTGGGGAGGACTGGTCAGTGTATGTGGGTGTGTCGCGAGTGGGGTGGGAGGGAGGGGGGTAGGGGGCTGATCTGTGAATGTGTGTGTGTCAGTGGGGTGGACTGGTCAGTGTATGTCGGTGTGTCATTGGGGTGGACGGATCAGTGTATGTCGGTGTGTCATTGGGGTGGGCTGATCAGTGTATGTCGGTGTGTCATTGGGGTGGGCTGATCAGTGTATGTCGGTGTGTCATTGGGGTGGAGCTGATCAGTGTATGTCGGGTGGGGGTGGACGATCAGTGTATGTGGGTGTGTGGTGGGGTTGGAGTTAGTGTTCGGGAGGACTGGTCAGTGTATGTGGGTGTGTCTGTCGAGTGGGGATTGGGGTAGGGCTGATCAGTGTATATCGGTGTGTCATTGGGGTGGGCTGATCAGTGTATGTCGGTGTGTCATTGGGGTGGACGGATCAGTGTATG
>JABMCL010002902.1:57500-162500 GCA_018857735.1 Alviniconcha marisindica
GGGAACGATGGCATGCCGGGAAGCACCCTTTGCGGCCATGTTTTCTTCTGACGGCGATCGCACTGGGCAACGGAAGTGGCGTGAGGAAGAAGACACGCTACCAGAGCCAGAGGCAAGAGGAGGGATAAACTGAAAGCCAAGAAAAGTGAATGGTTAACGTCAAACTCCAAGCACTGGTTTATAGAGTTCAGGAGCCCAGGACGGCCACCTCGACTTTCACACAGCTCCTGAGCGCGGCTAAATCCACAGACTTGTATATAAAGCTCCATGGCTAAATCTGAGCCGGTTTGGCCTAGCGGTAAGGCTGGTAAGCGGAAGGACCTCGGTTCGATACAGCTTCGGCTCTCCTTTCTCTTCAAAAATTGTAGTTTGTGGACACTGTCTTGTGACTTTGTCCCTCACAATTAATGAAACATTAAAATGGCTCTCATCGCTGCCCATCTTAATGCAGGTCATTCTGGTGGTGACAGTGTAGCGATAGGTATATACTCTCCCTCTTCCCCCACCTCCATACCCCCTTCTCCCCATTCTCCCCGTCCCTAATAAGCCTTACGGTTTCTGTGGACGTTAAGCACCATGTTTACTTACTTACTTACTATCTCGAAGAAGAATCATCGACGTCAGAGTTCAGGAGCTGTGTGAAAGTCGAGGTGGCCGTCCTGGGCGCCCCGTCCTAATGAGCCTTGTGGTTTCTGTGGCCGTAAAGCAACATTGAGCCATGCTTAGGCACTGGTCACAGTTTGTCCCTAATATGTCAACCGACATCCGAGGACATGAAGCTCTACATCATCATCTGCACTGGTTTACGACATCCTTCCTTCAGGAAGGTACCGGAAAGCGATGCTCGGAGTGTAGGTTAGCGTATGCGTTTGCAAAACTTTAGACATCGTCAGGCCTATTTCGATGTCTGCGGCAGCTGCTTATGGAACTAGCGGCTGTTCGCTGTTCGCTAACAACAGCAACTGTGTTTTCTTAGTTTCATGTATCAGTTGAGCAAAGAAGAAGACTTTTGTAAAATCGCGTTATCTATCCGGAACATGTAAAAGTAAGGGGACCCATTCTCCCCTTTAACTGTAAGTTGCATCAAACGATAGCCCTACGTAGAAAAACAAACAAAAAACTACCCATCGCATTAAGGGCCTAACCCCCCCCCCCCCTCCCCGCTTTCTCTCCTTTATTTTTTTTATTTCTTTGTTGTTACACACACACACACACGCGCACGCACCCACCCACGCACACGCACGCACGCACGCACGCACGCACACACACACGCACGCACGCACGCACACACTCTCTCTCTCTCTCTCTCTCTCTCTCTCTCTCTCTCTCTCTCTCTCTCTCTCTCTCTCACACACACACACACACACACACACACATGCGCGCGCACGCACGCACTCACACACTGACACACACACACACACACACACACACACACACACACGCATACACACATGCACGCACGCATGCACTCACAGGTGCACGGACGCACGCACGTACGCACACACACACACACACACACACACACACACACACACACACACACCCTCACACACACACACACACACACACACCCCCCCCCCCCCCCCCCCCCCAACACACACACACACTCACAGTGACGGACTACTCAAACTGGGACAGCGGACTCGCTATGCGTACATTGAAGACAGCGCTGAAAGAAGGCCAGCTGAGGTCAGTAACAGCCGCAGAAGCAGAGGCCTGTCGAGGCATTGTAAACAAGGTATTATAATCAGTCTACCCGGAGGTCGCCGCCGTAGAGAAGTACCTCATGCGTATCGCTCGCGCCTCTGACCTATTTACAACAGCAGATCAACGCCTGATAAATGAATAGCCCGGTCAGGAGAGATCAAAAGCAGGGAGGTGGAGATGGGCTCTCGTAGCACAGTGCCGGGATTGTCTTGCTGCTGAGTCAGTGTTCCTCAACAGTTGCTTCTCTTTGTGACCTTGTTCAGCGAGAGCCGGTTTGGCCTAGCGGTAAGGCGGTAGGCTGGTAAGCGGAAGGACCTCGGTTCGATACCGCTTCGGCTCTCCTTTCTCTTCAAAAGTTGTGGTTTGTGGACACGGTCTTGTGACTTTGTCCCTCACAATTAATGAAACATTAAGATGGCTCTCATCGCTGCCCATCTTAATGCAGGAATTGTTCTGGTGGTGACAGTGTAGCGATAGGTATATAATCTCCCTCTTCATCCACCTCCATACCCCCTTCTCCCCGTCCCTAATAAGCCTTATGGTTTCTGTTGACGTTAAGCACCATGTTTACTTACTTACCTTGTTCAGCACAGCTGTTGAAACAGGAATTATCAGAGTACACAACTTGAGCTGCTTCGCACTGGCGGGGTCCCCATGCACCTTAGCATTGTTGTTCTGGCGGGGTCCCCATGCACCTTAGCATTGTTGTTCTGGCGGGGTCCCCATGCACCTTAGCATTGTTGTTCTGGCGGGGTCCCCATGCACCTTAGCATTGTTGTTCTGGCGGGGTCCCCATGCACCTTAGCATTGTTGTTCTGGAAGTGCCGGCTGACGGTCTCTTCGGTCTTTACGGGTTGGAGCGGCGCTGGGACGAGTTCTTCCTATGTACCCGATCCCCACTCCTAATAAGCATTACGGTTTCTGTGGACTTAAAGCACCATGAAAAGAAAGCCTGAGAAAAGAAGAAAAACAACAACAGACGAGCCGGTTTGGCCTAGCGGTAAGGCGGTAGGCTGGTTAAGAAGAAGGACTAAATGATCCAAGATGTGCCTATGTGATCTTTTTGCATGCGTATACACAAGAGGGGCCTCGGCAGTTTATACCGTATGAGTCGCCTCCGAAGGACTATTGAGTCTGCTCAGAATCTAACTCAGGAAAAGTCATGGGGCGGGCTCAAAGCCTATACTGAATTTATTACAGCACATAACGGTCATCCATTCATACAGCACGGTATATCCGCGTTCCGAAGTTTTCAGCCGGAGCTTCCCGTTACGGCGAGGCCCAGCCTGAGTAGGCGGAAGCAAAACCGTCATCGATGTAGGTAAATTAGACCGATTTACGTCAAATGTTTTTATTACACCTCCAACAGATCGTCATGGTTGGAACGGAGAAGCTTTCCCGTGTCCTGTGGTGTGAATTTCATGACATTTGATTGGTTTCTTGAACACCTCACAATCAACATTTTCATTTTTGATTTCGAACTTTTGCAGGCACAATGCACTTTATTCAAAAACGACAGGAAAACGCAATCATTTGGTGCACTTTGGTTATTGTTACTATGCTTAGTTAAACCATCACTGTGAACCAATGCCTCACCATATTTCGATTCTGTTATTCTAGACAGTGCAGAAGGCATTTGGACACACACTCATTATTGATTTTAATCACTAT
Organism: Alviniconcha marisindica; assembly: GCA_018857735.1. Classification (NCBI taxonomy): domain Eukaryota; kingdom Metazoa; phylum Mollusca; class Gastropoda; family Provannidae; genus Alviniconcha; species Alviniconcha marisindica. The sequence goes on from JABMCL010002902.1 coordinate 60,879, forward strand.
GGTCAATAAAAAATGATTTCTCGGTGATTTAATTCAGGTGGTTTTCCACCGCGCTTTGGCGTCTTCAATCGGTGTGAAAAACGGTACCCTTACGGTACCCTTACTCTGGTGCATTCCAAACGTTTTCTTGGGAACAACTTGGAACATGTTTGGTACACTCTAAGGAACACTTTAATGCTAGTTTAGCTGAGTACTGGGGGGGGTGCACGGTAGGCCAAGTTACCTTTCGGACTAAAAAAGTTGATTGTGAGGTGTTCGAGAAACCAAATGGCATGAAATTTACACCGCATGACACGGGAAAGCTTCCCCGCTCCAACCACGATGATCTGCTTAGAGGTGCAAAACCTACATTTGACGTAAATCGATGTAGTTTACCTGGATCGATGTTTTGCTTCTGCCTGCTCCGGCTGGGCCTCGCCGTAACGGGAACCCTCCGGCTGAAAACTTCCCTCGAAAGCTCTCCGCCGCAACAGTCTCTCACTTTGTTGTGTAGTGTCAGTTTGTCACATCAGTCTAGTCAGCCGAGACAACAAACGCCTCACAGCGAAAACAACAACTCAGTTACAGCAACAACGCAAGAACACTGAAACACGTATAACTGATTGTACATCTCTCACCGAAGTCTTCTGTACCCTTCCGACATCGTGCTGATGTAGTGGTTTATGTCAGTTATGACCCTGATGCTGTCACTCTGCCAGGCGCGGCTACTGCGTCTTTTTGATTCCGTACAGCCTTAAGCGACGAAGTACTGGCTCACAGTGTGGATTAATTCTACAACACCGGCACTGTACACATGCCGTGGTCACGGACGAGCGAGGATGGTTCAGTCACGTGTTTATGTGTCAAGCACAGGCACCTGAAAAATGATCACAGCTACCAGCTTATTATTATTCTCCGCCTCACCGCACGAGCTGCCTCCCCGAAGGGAGGCCGGGGATGTCTGCATGATGTCTCTCTCCTGTCTGGAATCTCAGGGCTGTTATTTGATGCCCCTTTCCTATCTCCTCTCCTGTTTTTTTTCTTCTTCTGCCTATAGTCCTCTAGCTCTTTCTGTCTTGTTATTTCTCTGCTGATGGTCCATTCTCCCGACTTTTTTCTCTCCAGAAAACTCTCAAATATTTTTCGTTGAGGGTTAGGCTTTTTTGTATGGCTCTTGTTGAGCAGCTAGGAGATGATAGTTGGTAGGTGGTATGTGCAGCTTGCTGCCATATTGCACTGGTATTTGCCGTTATGCATTTTTATAACATTTTTTAGTTTTATATTATGTCTGTCCATTCCTTTTTATTTTATTTTTCTTCAACTTGGTATCGATAAATTAGACGGAATGGTCGACGACACCAGCATGTCCTAGCCTTATGTGCTCTTTTAACAGGGGTAATACTGAAGGGACTAACTCTTCGAAAATGTGTGTCTGATGTTTGTGTATACATGCATGTTTTATGTTTGCGAAGTGATTGGTTTTGTAGATTGACTTGACAGAGGGTTGATATATATATATATATATATATATATATATATTATATATATTATATATTTATTAGTAGTCACCTGATATTTTAGAATCGTTGTGTGAACTGTGTTTTTACCCTCGTTCAGTTGTTTAGAATAAACCCCCGAGGAAGGCGTCAGCCGAATATTTGGGAACTTTTATGCCAACTTGTTGTTTTTCTTTGGTTTTTATCAGTTTTATATCTATATCTACTCTCTCTCTCTCTCTCTCTCTCTATATATATATATCAATAATGAGAAGAGTTTAGAAATGTGTATTTGCTTATGACCTGAGTTTGACTGTCCTGAGGTGACCCTGTATGGTTGACAGGACATTAAAATCCAGTTACTACTACTACTACTACTATTGCACGAGCTGCCGGTTTGAATTATCTCCGGGTAAAGCGGTCGCGGCTGGCAGCACTGAAGTGGACGACACTGGTTTATTTCCCAGCTTCGGTGTTTTCTTTTTCCTTCGGCAAAAGTTGTGGTCGGTTTACGGACAATGCCCACGTGTGTGACTTTGCCACAATGAAACATTAACATTTACATTAAGTAAACATGGTGCTTAACGTCCACAGAAACCATAAGGCTTATCAGGGACGGGAAGAGGGGGGGGGGGGGGGGGGTGGAGGGGGTACGGAGATGGAGGGAGAGCTAGAGTATAATATCGATATATACCTATTATGATTATACCTATCGCTACACTGTCATCGCCAGAATGACTCCTGCATTAAGGTGGGCAGCGATGAGAGCCATTTTAATGTTTCATTAATTGTGAGGGACGAACGTCACAAGACAGTCACCTGATTTCTTTGATTTTTATCAGTTATATATATATATATATATATATATATATATATATATAATGAGAAGAGTTTAGAAATGTGTATTTGCTTATGACCTGAGTTTGACTGTCCTGTGGTGACCCTGTATGGTTGACAGGACATTGTCCCTCACAATTATGAATTATAAATTGGCTCTCAGCGCTGCCCACCTTAATGCAGAAGTGATTCTGGTGGTGACAGTGTAGTGATGGGTATAAATTATGGTCTCCTTCCCCTTCCCCGTCCCTAATAAGCCTTATGCCAAGTTATGGTTTCTGTGGACGTTAAGCACCATGTTTACTTACTTACTTGCTGTTCCTGTCTGACCAGCTGAACCGAATAACACCTAGTTCACTTTCAAATTGTGTGCTGCACGGTCGGAACGGCCCCGCATGCATCACAGCCACAGTATGTTCCAAAGGCCAATGGCGCGAGCAAATACTCACATTCAACTGACCATTATATGATTTTGTTCATAGGCCTACAATCACTCATTTTTCGCAGTCGCACGTTGGTTGGTTGGTTGAGTGTTGCTTTACGTCCACAGAAACCGTTGGCTTATTAGGGACGGGAGCCCAGGACGGCCACCTCGACTGTCACACAGTTCCTGAGCTCTGTAGTCTCTGGATTTCCTACTACTACGTAAGGGGGCACTAGCTATCACCGAGGAGGAGTGGGCCGGTTTGGCCTAGCGGTAAGGCGTTAGGCTGGTAAGCGGAGGGACCTCGGTTCGAATCCGCTTCGGCTCTCCTTTCTCTTCAAAAGTTGTGGTCTGTGGACACTGTCTTGTGACTTTGTCCCTCACAATTATGAAACATTAAAATGGCTCTCATCGCTGCCCACTTAATGCAGAAGTCATTCTGGAGGTGACAGTGTAGCGATAGGTATATAATCTTCCCCCCCCTCCACCTCCATACCCCTTCCCCCCTTCTCTAATAAGCCTCATGGTTTCTGTAGACGTTAAGCACCATGTTTACGAGGAGGAGGGCGCTCAGAGCTCAGGAGCTGTGTGAAAGTCGAGGTGGCCGTCCTGGGCTCCAGTCCCTAATAAGCCTACGCTTTCTGTGGACGTAAAGCAACACTTCAACCAATGAGGAGAAGGGTGCCAGAAAGATGATAAGTAAGTAAACATGATGCTCAACGTCCACAGAAACCGTAAGGCTTAATAGGGACGGGGAGAAGGGGGTATGGAGGTGGGGGAAGAGGGAGACTATTATACCTATTGCTACACTGTCATCACCAGAATGACTCCTGCATTAAGATGGGCAGTGATGAGAGCCATTTTAATGTTTCGTAAATTTGAGGGGCAAAGTCACAAGACAGTGTCCACAGACCACAACTTTTGAAGAGAAAGGAGAGCCGAAGCGGATTCGAACCGAGGTCCCTCTGCTTACTAGCCTAACGCCTTACCGATAGGCCAAACCGGCTCACAGGAATATGATGATGATGATGTGGGGCTTATATAATGTCCTCGGATGTCAGGCTGATGTGCCGGAAAGCGAGACTTGGAGTGTAAGTGTAGTGTTAGGCTTAGACTCTCTCACCACCACCACCACCCCCCAACCCCCTAGTCCTGAAACCTTGGTCCCTGCCAGCGGCTACTTCTCTGACGAAGACAACTCAAGAGTTCTAAATTAAAAATTCTAAAATACTTATTTTCCCTTGAAATCAAAACAGTTACAACAATCTCTTTTTTTCGCTCACACAGCTGTACAATTAAATGATCAGTTGAATTAAATTAGCAATATATATATTTTTTAAGGAAAATAGAATAAAAACCCTCATTTTGAATAAACATTCATTTGTACAAAATCCCCTATCCAAATCTTCTTGGTTTGATATCTTGTACCTGTTTAAAATAAAACAGGTTCTGGGACAGATCGTAGTTCCACACAGAAAGGCATGTCTTTGAACTTCAAGCAGCTTTTTTAATGAAGCGTCATATCACAGGACTATAGGTTCTACAAGGGTAAGCAGGTATTACCTTAAACATGCTGGACAAAGATCTCCTTTGAAGGCCCTTGTACAAGGAACAAACTCCCTCACAACATCATTCTTCCGCTTCATCCACTTTCAAGTATCTTCTCAAATCTAATTTCTTTAAGCAACACCACCTTCCTATGTAACTACATGGCTAAATACCTAAGCTGGATTTGCATGCGTGTGTGTGTGTGTGTGATACAGACAGGGAGAGAAACAGGAGTAGTTTGGATGCAATGTACTGTTATTTAGAATCATCTGATAGTGTACCACCATTCACTGATACAGAGTCACAAATTTTGTTGGAAAGACAAATCACATGTTAATATGAGTGGACAAAAAATGAGAACACATTCCATTTTCTCTCAAAGAAAACAGCATTGGCAGAAGAAAAAAAGGCACAAACCTTTTTCTCCTTGTGTTCTGTTTTATTTTTATTTGAATTATTAAAATCAGTACACTGGTATTTTACAATGGCACTAAGGTAAAAATGCTGCACAGATATTATACTGGGAAGTTAAATGCTGATAAAGCATAAAAAAAATTTAAGTCCTACAATGGTAAGTGGGTATTACCTTCAATTTGTGGAACCATATTATAATTGTGAATTTATAGTTTCAGCAACAATACATTAACAGCAAAATCCAAACAAACACTAATTCAAAGAGAGAAAAAACTAAAACAAATCATTAAAACCCCAGCACAGACTTCAATCAGGTGTGTGTGTGTGTGTGTGTGCATGCATGCGTGTGTGTGTGCATGTATACATGCATGCATGTGTATAGTGTGTGTGTGTGTATAGAGTGTGTGTGTGTGTGTGTGTGTGAGAGAGAGTATGCATACATACATGTGTGTGTGTGTGTGTGTGTGTGCATGCATGTGTTCATGCATGCATGTATGTGTGTGCCTGTACATGTGGTGTGTGTGGGGGGGCAGGGGGGTGTGCATGTGCATGCTTGGGTGTGAGGAAGAGCTCCTTCCCTTTGGTCCCTCTCAGCAATATTAAATATTAATATTTGGACAATCCAGTCAATATCAGCCTAGAGCAATAATAATACTAGCACTCCAACATACTACATTTACAGTGTTCTGCGATTATTTACCATGGTAACAATATAGTCTGGTTGTCATGATTACAATACAACCTGATTGGTACTAAAACAAAAATCACCATAATATGACATTGAAAAACAACAACCAACAACCAGAAATAACAGCAGTATGGCATTAAAGCTAAATACTCCAACAATATGAAATAACAGTGATGATGGTGGCAACAGTGTTCTTAAAGTTAAACAATAAAATCACTAGACAGAAACTATACTGAAAACTTCAATTCCACCTCAAGATACTGCCATCTGATCAAAGTCTGCAGTAACTCCGTTGATGCTTTGCAAAAGGCATCATTTTCTGGTTTTGCAAAGAATGGGTCTGAGACGGTTTGACCTGGCTGCAAGGTTCTGGAATGGTAAGGATAATGACCTTGGTCTGATCCACTCAAGCTCCCACCTCTCTTCAGAAAACTGTGATTTAAGGACACTTAATTTTGACTGTTTGCCCCCCCACCCGCACCCCTAACCCCCTCCATATTAACACATCAAAATGAGCTACACCTCCACCCATCCTAATGCAGAAATCATTCTGGTGGTGACAGCGCGGCATTAGGTAAAGTCCCCCTCTTCCCCCACCTCCTGGGACTGCACCTGCACCTCTCCGGAAACAACTTTGTGTTGAACAAGCCTAACCAACCAACCGTGAATGATTAATACTAGCTGCAGATATGCTACTGAAACATTCAATCTTCCAGTGAAATTGACGTAACAGAGATGAACTCTGTTCAACTGTATAATTAAACTGTGGTGATCTGTTTTTGCAGTACCCTTGGGAGAGAACTGCAAGGACACAAAACCAAAAACAGCACTTGCAATGATTTTTACTCTTTTTCTTCTTTTTTTTTTGGACAGAGATGAAACTCAGTTATCAGTAACATTATAGAAAATATAAAAATGTGTACCAACTCCCCCCCCCCAAAAAAAAATCCTGTCAATAAGCAACAAATAAGTATACATTTTCCCCCTTTCTTTTCTTAAATCCTATGTCACAGGTAGAACAACAACAAAAACATTTTGTATCTGTGTGGACATTCTGATTCATGCATTACAAGTGTGTTTTACCCTGATCTGAATGCTTTGATGAATATATGTCTTCAGCCAGTCTGAAACTTGCGGCTGTGTTTTTCCATCAAGGTGTAACACAATGAATCCAGCATGATAATGCAAAGAGCAGCTGTATAATGGAGAAAGAGAAAAAAAGAAAAGAAAGAAAGAAGCAGCAAATGCATACAAAAGATGGATGTGCAAATCAGAATGAGCAATCATAATGAACAGTGACTAAACAGTATTCAAATTTCCTGTGTTTATAGAGGACAAAAATAAATATTCTGGATTAAACAGGAATCTACAACAGTATACACAGATATCCACAAACCCAATGGGCCAGAGTCAAAAAGTTACAGAGGTTGATGTACAGCACAAATTCCAGGTACTCAGAGCTATATTATCACTAACAGCTACCTAAGGCATGCCCATGTTCCATAAAACATGTGCTCCACTGATATCCATAAGGCAACACAAACATATGCATCATTAAAAACAGGTCAGCCATGCATGTGTGCATCTATCATGTACAACAAGTGTACAGTGATGATATATTTCATTAACATACATCAAAACTCTGTTTCCCTTTCAACCCACATAGCAGAGTTTGCAAACACATACATATGCATGGATGCATGCAAACATGCAGACACCCTCATATGAACATGCACACACACACACACACACACGTACAACATGGACTGAGATCATATTCAACTTAGAACTGTGAATTACTCAATGAGGTCCATAATATTACTAATCAACAGCACAACCAGACTGTTCTGTCATGTATATATTTACTCAAATTACAGTCAAGATAGTAAGTGACAAAGGTAACAATTATAATCATGGCTAAACATACAGCACCTATCCTCAAAAGCTATTAATATACATTACTTGTAAATATAAAATAATATCCGCAGATGTACATCTATCACACATACATGCACATTTGCGCTCACACACACACACGCACACACACACAGAAAAAAATCAAGCAGGAATGAGCTAGACAGATGCATGGAGGTTGAAGAGATGGGTACTTAGAGTGGACTTGAAAGTACTGACAGTTACTGCATTTCTAGTGTGAAGTGGCAGTGAGTTCCAGAAAGAATGACCAAAAATGAGACAAAGCTGGATCACTACTGGAAGGAATCTTGCAAGAATTATATGCAATAACCTACTATTAAAACTGACTCTTGTGTTCTTCTGGGTTCCTTTGTACAGAGCACCAAACTCTATTTTTGTTAGAGGTTCATGTGTGTGTCCTCTATACATTTGTATTCCACTGAACATAATTTATATCAAATACGGGACAAAGAGATCATATACCATACAAGGTAACTGTAGCATACAGGTTCAAATTGAGCATTTTCATAACTGCAGACAATTTAAAACCCACCCTTGGAACAACAACAGCAAAAATTCAATCATCCAAAAGTAATAATAATATTAACAAAATTAAAGAGTGAAAACAAAACTCCACAAATGGATGGCAGAAACAAATACCCAACAATCATACATTTGTTTTTTCTTTTGTTTTTTTGTCTGTGGTTCATCTCATTCACAGCACACTGTGCTTTTCAAATAGGCACTGCTCTTGACATCACTGATTTGAACAGGTGTAAACAACAACAAAAACAAAACATACACACACACACACCAACTACCACCACCACCACCACAGAAGGGAAAAAAACAAAAAAACTTGGATAGATTTAAATGCCAAATGATAACACTTTTGACCTTTCATTTTTTGTTGGCGTGGAGGAGGGTGGGAAGGTGGGGGGCAGGGGTGGTGGAGGCACGGTCTCTTAGTTCATCTCAGTTCATAGCAGTCTATGGTTTCCAAACAGGCACTGCTCCCGATGTCACAGAAAAGCCGCGCAACCCGAGGGCAGTGGCTGGGCGCCGTCGCCGCCTGTTCGGTCGCTGTTCTTCTTGCTGCTGGGGATACCAGTTGTACATCTGCTTGACCTTCTTCTTCTCTTCCCAGGGGGCTTTGAAGCTTGGCTCTATCAGTGGGGTACCAAACAAACTCTCGTCAACAAAGGTGGGAGTGTGCTTGAGACGACGGTACTGATGCTTCATGGGGATCCCGTTGATTGTTCCAAATGTCTGCGATGTGTTAGCACTGTCATCAGCACTGCTCCTAGCACTCTTGTTGCTGCGGTTATTGTTGTTATAGTCTTTGTGGTAAACGTGTGAGTCGCTAGGCGCTGGTGCCCACAACAGAGGTCGACCCGGCTTAGTTTTTTTGTCGGCTTTGTCTTTCCCTGTCAGCTTCTTCTCCCAGGGCGCGGCGAATGTGACAGGGGCATGGAGAATGGAGGTGTGGTGAGGTTTAAACAAGGTCTCATCTACTGTGGAGTTTGGCTTTTTGGTGTAGTACCCAAAGTCTTTGCTGGATGCAGTCACTGGTCGTGTGCCTGCAGCCGATGGGGGGCGTGTCCCCGTGACCACAAAGTCGTCTGCCATAGCTTTCACCTGCAGACAAACAAAACTGAAAGGGCTAACAGAATTCTGCCATTAAACAGACAGACAGACAGAGACTGTATATCCGATCACTGAAGGATAAATGTTTAGGCCCAAATGTCTGCTGAGCAATCTGTGAGAACAGACAGAGACAGAGCTAGAGAGACAGACAGACAGACAGACAGAGACAGACAGAGAGAGAGAGAGAGAAGAGAGAGAGAGAGAGAGAGAGAGAGAGAGGAATCAGAGAGAGAGAGAGAGAGAATCAGCAGACAGAAGAGAGACAGTCCGACGGAGGGGGGGGGTGGGGGGGGGGTCAGACATCAGGGGACAGAGGCGATCAGAGGGGGGGGTGGGGGGGGGGACAGACATACAGAGGCAATCAGAGAGACAGAGACAGACAGAGAGAGAGAGGCAGACATACAAGCAGATGGAGGCAATCAAAGAGACAGAGGCAGTCAAATAGACAGAGGCAGAGACAGACACTGAGACAGGCAGAAGCAGAGACAGAAAATGACAGACACACAAACAGTGACTGACACTAAAATGACAGCCAGACAGAGCAGCTGCCACTTGCAGTTGCACATTCCAATGCATCAATTCCATTAATGCAGCTAACACAGCAGACATGTATGCAACATTTACAGAACAAGTAGTGTCATCATCATCTAAACATAATCAATGCATAATTTTCTACTGCGCTGAATCCCTCTATAATTATATAAGTGTGAGGCTGAAAGCACTACATACACACACACACACACACACACACACAATCCCTGTGATTTATGGACAAACAGCAATCACATCAAGGGATCCAGCATAAAATGACTGTCAGATAATGGCAATCTAGGACTCGTTAAATGCATACAGTAAACCTCACATTTCCAAGACACTTGTACATGTAGACACAGCTGCACAGTATTTACCCCCCCCCCCCCCCCCCACACACACACACACAATCCCCCCCACCCATCCTCCACCCCCCCACACACACATCTCCACATCCCAACACACCCTCACATTATGTACGTGTATTGACCATACGTTGTATTATGAAAATATAAGAATTTTCATAAAACATGCCCATGATCATTATAAATTACGTGATATCTGAATAAAAGGTATGATTCAATGGGGATGCTTAAACTTAATAATAAATAATTCTCATAAAAGGCCATTCTCTAAAAACCACATTCACATAAATTTCAACACACAGAACCTTAAATAATGTAGTCTAAAATTTATAAACATATGAACCTAGCAGAACACACACACACACACACACACACACACACACACACACACACACACAATGACACATGCATGCATGCACGCATGCACACAAACACACATACAGAGAAATGCACCAATATGTGCACCAGTCAGTCCCTGCTCGCCCACTCAAATACACATTACAATTAGTAAATGAGCAATCCTGTTGATAACAAAAACAACAAACTGAGTCTGTCTTGTCACCCCCATCCCCACCCCAAAGGACTTTAAGACAACTAATATAGTGATACTGATAGTGATAGACCATGCAAGAAACAACTTGCAGAGTTATAGAGCAGATCCTACAAAAACTGCCGTCTATAGATATTCTTTTTTCCCCAGGACTACCACTGACTGGAACAACTTAGAACAGGAAATACTTAGTAGCAAGACATTAAATAGTTTTAAGACACAAACCTCTCACTGCCCCTAATGGTCAGGAATTTCCGACCGTCTCCTTTGATTTTACCGAGTTTATGTACCTTATATTTAGACGCAGGTGAGAGTTACCGTAGGCGACTCAGGTCTTTGTTGTTGTGTTATGTATTTCGAACACTTAATGTTGATTCCGCATCTCGTAGGACTAGGATCAGCCACGCAAGCAATCCAGAACAGACATATCCATCTTAATTCCCTTTTTTCCTCGAGCCAAGACTCACACACTCGCACTCCCCTCCCGTCGTATCTGCACCTAAAGTTAGGTCCTGCAACGTATGGAATCAAGATCAGGATAATATTGTTATTTTGTTGATCACTCTCTTTCTGAGTGATCAACAAAATAAAAATACTGTTTTACTGTTTTTAGCACTTTTGACACTTAAACATGTGCTGCATGGCGAACAGAAGTCGCTTAACCATAACTTCGTCCAACTGTATGTCGCCTTACCTTGTGCAGTCAAAGAGAAATGCTTCAGATATTACACGCGGTTACAGACACGCAGGTGCTCGGAATGGCGTCATTGCCAACAACTTACCGATGCAAATCTCGTTTTTTCCGAGACTAAGGCATAAAATGTCAAAATGTGAATTATTTGTATATAACAATCACAACAGCATTATAAATTGACAAGTTGCTTAAATTGTACATGGATATATTCGTACATTTATAATATTGGATTTGATGAGAATACATGTATTACCCACAGTGCACTTTTTTATGCTGAGCTATCAATATGGCGGTTCCATGCGTGGGTTCGACGATCCAACAAAGGCGATATTTGATGCTATTTTCGATCGAATCGGCGTATTATGGTATACCATTTGATTGTTTTGGTTACTAAGCCAATTAGGTATCTAATGGTGGTTGGTCTATTTTAGTTGCAAAAAGATACATTGCCGATTTCTACAAAAACTAGTTGTCTATTGGATTTGCGCGTTGCCGGTCATTTGATTGTAAACATAGAACAGGAAAATGGGGACGAACCGCGATCGATTTTGAAGTTTCATTGTCAATTCGGATATATTTAGTTGGACAGGGTTGTACGTTTAAATCCTGTACATTTAAACGGAACACATAATTGAAAGGTGGTATTTCAAGTTTGACTGGATGCAAATTTGGTATTTACTATTATTACCTGATCAAGGTGCACAGTTGCACTTTGCAAAGGATTTTCTGGGTCGCCCTTACAATCCTCCGAAGTCTCTCATACGGTTGTATGTGCGAGTTACTATGTTCTCAAGCTGTGTTTTGTTTCTGTGACTGGTTCCTGTATAGATGATAACACAGTGTAGTACCACGGATGTTAATAAAGTACTCAGAAATGTTTCCAAATGACCTTTGGAATTTATTGAGAAAACAAGGTTTACCCTGGGGTCATTTTGTTTACTAACAGAGTAACCTGATTTAGTGATCCATATTGGCTGTTAGTGTTATGGTTTGTGTTAGATTATATATTTATTTTTAAAAGCTGCATTCGGCATTGTTAATTTTGATGGGAGAACTTGTATGTAAGGAGGGAATGGGGATCATGAATGAATGCATGCAGTGTTTCGATCTCTGCTTTACTGTTGTTGTTTTTCCAGTCAAGCTGTGTTTCATTTTTTATATTTTATGGAAGTGAAGTTGTAAATGAACTAGCCCAACTGCAGTATTAAATAATAAAAATGGCACAATTACTTATCAAGTTGACAGATACTGAGATAGAGCATAGTCTGACTAGTGTGAGTCTGACTCAGAATTGATTGTGCTTGGTCTTGGATGTTACCTGTGTGAATGTTTTGTGTTACAAAACAGTCACAGAAATCATTTGGAACTCAAGATTGTATGATTATGCCGAATTCAGCTCATTGCAATTATAAATAATTGCTGAGGGGGAAAAAATGTCACTTTATAAATGAAACATGTTGCCGTGTTGGGTTGTCTGATTCCAGAGTGAAGGCTTGTCACAAATAATGCGTGATACATCGAGTGTTGGTGGTTGTGGTGATGCAAGCAGTGTCGGGACAGCAGACAAATCTGTCACACAGTCCCAGTCAGAAGGCAGTATTGGCTCAATCTTCGAAAAACCAAAGTCTAAGGCACGACAGTTTGAAAGGCTGCTTCACAACAGTCCATTTTCTTTTTGAAAGTTAGCTAGAAAAGAAGAAAAATTAAAGATTTTACATACAGTATTTTTGGAATTAATGCTGTACAGTTATAGTAAATAGTTGAAAATGTTTTAAGTTTTATACTTATTTGTCTGATTTCTGTATTAATATAAAATTATTGACAGTCATTTACTGCTGTAGAACTGATGATTGATGATGTGAATAAGTTCATCATAGTTTTATATTTTAGGTATTTATTTTTGCTAATTGATGGCTTGTCTTTACTGGGTGTGAACTGATTACATGGAAAGAAAAGATTATTAGAATTTAGATCGTTCCACCCACCATCCCCCCACCACACAGTGACACACACACACACACCCATTAGAATGATCAAGTGCTGGACTTTCATTGACTGCAACTGATAGTGACAGACGTATGTGGTTATGGTGTGATTGTTTTACAAAGAATAGATTATGTTTGACAACAAAGGAGTCCAGGAGTGGAACTGGAACCATGCCCTGGGAAAATAACCAACATTGCTGTCAAACCTGACTGCAGAGGCTATGAAATAGTACATGTTGACCGCAGAAACCATTTTTTGTTGCTAATGTAGACCACACACACACAAATTACTATGGAAGTGTTTCGTTTTGCAGTCTACAGAGACCAATGGGCCATGAAACTGGATATTTTGTTGACTACAAAGGTCACAAAATTGAAGAAGAAAACACAAATCCTACACAACTTGTTAGACCACACTAAAGTTTCCATGGATCACAGGGAGCACTCATTAGGCCGTGGTACTTTATTTGCCAGAATGACCATTTAGTAGGCCACAAAACTTAAAGACCAGCAGTAGACCACAATATATTGGCTGCAAAGATCACTGGTAGACAACAGTACTTGCCATTAGCCACAGTGACCACTTCAAAGACCACAATAGTAAGTTTTCATTGGCCACTAAGACCACAATTACAATACTGATGTCTTCATTATCCACAGTGATCACCAGTAGACTAGGCAACAGTATTCAAGTTTTCAGCAGACCACAACATTAAGTTTTTATCAACAGATAGTGAGAGATCACCAGCAAGCAAAACAAGTTTCCTTTGACCACTGGCACTGTGCATTGGAGGTTACACTCTAGACCCCAGAACAAAGTGTTGATTGGCAGACAATTGTGAGAGTACTGGTTTGGGTAATATTATATTTTACCTAGGCATTGAAATTTAGATTGATGTTTTGGTTATGATTTACGATGTTGAAAGTTCGTATTCTTTGAGTTTTTTGTTGTTCTAGTCAGTTAGAAGGTTACTGCAAACAAAGTAAAATATCCTAGCAGATTTTCTTTTGAACAACACAGCTGTTATGAACTTGCACCTAGTCCTAGCACTACAGTAGCATTAACAGGCTGATGTTTGTGACAGCACACTGACTGAATATTGTCTGTCACCAGCCTCAGTCTGAATCTCATGAAAGTAAGATTGAGTGTTTGTTATTTTACTTCTTTTACTTTTACATTCTGTGTTTTAAAGTTTAACTGATCTATCGACTAAGAGTAAGAAAGTACCAATCCAAAGAATGCTTTAGCTGTAGATTCTGTCTCGATACCCAGTTCAAGTCTTATTTATTGACATACATAGTGAACAGAAACAAGCAAACAAGCAAAAAATGTCAGAAATGTGAGTCTACATTAATGATCAGTTGTCAGCACTGCTCTGTTAGCGTTACTCAGCTAATGTCAGTCCATCTGGCAATGGTAAAACTTCTACCAGAGGTTCTGCAAACCAACCATTTATAATCTGTTATGTAAATTTACTGTTCATGTGAATTATATATGATATTAGAATGCCCGCCATTGTGGGTAAAACAGGACAATTCTGTAGTGTGTTCACCTTTCCAGGACAATAACACTTCAGACAGTATTCAGTCCATCTTGACATTCCAGTACTTTGATTTGATATAGTGTACTGTGTTAGTGTTGAATGTTTATTGTGTGAAATAATACTAAAGGCGTAAAGCAGTAAAAGTAAAAGATTCTAAAAATGTAACAAATCTGAAACAGAATGAGGCTCAGAATCTGCAGAATTCATGCAGAATCAAGACACAAGGGAGTTAATTAGTGCTCAAAATGTGCAACACAAGTGTCTTTGTTGTACTTGTGTTACATATTTTAGTGCTACTTAACTCCCTTATGTGTTATTGTTAATTCTAAAAATGTGTTAGTGGATTTCAGAGAATGATTTTTTGTCAAAGTTTACACCTAAAATGGTGCTGGAAAGCAGAACATGTGGTTGGCATCTCATTTTACATATAATTACAGTGCTCATTCACAAACTACGTATTTCAATTTATAATAATCCTCATGTGAAAGTATTACTAAGAGATCATACTATCAAAATTTGCAATTACAAAACAAATATGAAGGGATTTTTTTTTTTAAATTTATATTTTAAGGTATGTAGCAATTTACATTTAGAACCTCCCAGAAATGTGAAATCCCAGCTTCTAAACAACATGGAAAAACAGCAGGTAGTTGGGATTGTTTGTAGTACATATTCAAAAATAAGCCAAAAGTCTGGTTAATGTTTTGTGGCAATTGCTCATTTTTAGTTCCACATATAACTCATTAAAAAATAAAATCCATGCAATCAGTTTCACAAACCCTCCAAGCAAGTTCTTAGACATGGGAACATGACTTACAATCTCAGCAAAGTTCTATACACATGTTCAAGTGACAGCCACAGAAACATGGTACTTCCACAGAAAATGACTAATTGGTTTTCCCCTCAGTCATGGGCAAAATTTGGATTTTACAGACTTTGAAATTGCCAATTTATGTACATGGCAAGAATAAAGGATTAGTAGGTAGAGCTAAGTAACTGTTCATGAAGACACTATACACATTAATAAAAATGTGACTAGAACATGAACTGATGAAGGCAGATATTTCTATACTGGGGAACCGGACTTCTGACCTGGTCATGGCACAGAACAAAATGCAGTTTGCTTAATAATTACAATTCATGTTTGCCTGTGGGCCAAAATTTATAGCTAGCTTGCAGTATGACGTGGGGAGTTGCAGTATATTAAAAAAATATATATAAAATTTCATGGGATGTCTGATGAGTGGCCTGCTAGCACAGGCTCAGAGTTTATTCTTGACCAGGCCAGTAAAATTATTTCACAGCTGTTCCAGCCATGAGCAGAGATCTTGATATTATCAGTGCTGTTACTTTACTTTAATATTACTTTATTAGTGTACATGGTTGCCATGTGTTGGCAATGAATAATAGCCTCCATTGGGTTTTCATTGTGTCAGAACTGTCATACCAGCTTCAGTGATTGCATGAAGATAACGGAGAGATAAATGTGATATTCATCTTTTCATAGAGTCTGGAATGTGAGTCTGCAGAGCACTCTCAATTTCTAAAGTCTCTTACAGTTGCTACAGTGCATGATATTAACTTTACTCTTTCAGTTTAAATTTGTTTGTTTGTTTGGGATGCACTTTCACAGTTAAAGTGTTGTTAGATGTGTATGGATAAATTGTTGTTAGCGAAAGCGTTTGGCAGAGCTTGTTTGGTCGGATTATGGAGAATAAAACTGGTAGTAGGGCTGGTTGGTATACACGCTTTATTCCCTATGTTGGTTTGTCTGTTTTCAGAGAAACGGCTTTTTGCCGTATGTTAGAAGTGGCTCATCCGTCGTTGATGGTCCTGGTGGCGCTGGTAATGGTGGCAGTAGTCTGACGCCACCCCCTGTCAGAACTATTCCGTCTAAAGGAAAGGCCTCAAAGAGCAACAGGAAGCTGAAAAAGCCCAAGGCAAAATTTCAACACTGCAGTGCATTGCATTCCTGCAGCCATTATGTGTTGGATCTCATTCAGACTTTTGTTGTTGATTGTTCACTGTTCATCAGCTTCGTTTACTTTTCTGTTGCCTGACTGCTGAAAGGGATCAGTGATTGTAAAGCAAAACTCAACGGGATCTTTGATTATGAGAGATGTTACTGAGAAACACTCATTAAAAGTGACCCCCCAAAACAACAACTAGAAAGTGCCGGACCATAGATTTGCATTTTCATAAAGCTTATTGCCACGTGTGTTTGTGTGTGTGTTGTTCACTTTCATGATTGATGCTTTTGGTCTGATTTGGCAGGATAAAACAAAATGGTTAAAAAAAATGGTGGTGGTTGCGTGGTTTTTTTTTCTTTTTCTTCTCCTTAGTGACCTACTAATTATCCAAGCATTTGTTCTTATCAAACTTTTCAGTGGCGGGGGTGGGGGCAGGATCAGGATAAAGAGGATAATATTATGCTATGCTTCCTGGATGACCTGGCCATCATCAGGCTAGACGGTTCCTCAACTCAGAAAAGTGTAGCTCCTATTTGTGTTATGCACATACATGTTTTGCCAAAGAATACACAAATAATGCCAGGGTCAAGTGTTTCATGGGGTGGGGGGCACATTTTTGCCTGCTACTGCTAGTATTTCCAACTTTGCATGTTGCCTTCATTTTAGTTTTACTCTTGTAGATTTATACCAGTTTTGATGACCTGACCTTGACCTGTTTCAAGACCACAACTATTGCCTTCTGATCTGGTTAAGCTTAGGCATTGCATGGTTGTCATTTACATGCATAAATAAGGTTGTGCTAAAAACGCTTCTGGCGTTGGTGTACTGTATATTTAAGTGGGACAAGAGTGACATTTTTAAAAATTTATGTGGAAAATGCCATTAGCCCCAAAGAATACCCCCCCACTACAGTATCATTTTTTTTCAAGACCATTTACTACTGATTTAGACAACAGCAGTACTAGGGAAATTTTCAAAACTTTGTGTGATGATAACATCTGTTGGTGTTATGCTGTTGGTGTTCATACTAGCTTTGACTACAATTACATTTGAATGTGAGTTGAGTGACTGTTTGCTCTTCATCTTTAATGTATTTGAAGTAGCAAAAGTTATTTTCACCTGTTGTTGTTTCCATAAATGATAGGCTGGATCCTTGTATGTGATGGGCTTGCTTTGAATATGTTTTAACCACATGGTACTGATGTTATTAAATACATCTCTTGGGGACTGTGATAAATTGAGTGTTCCAGCCCACCATCTGGTTCTCCACAATGCCATAGCTCATTTCTTACTCCTGCATTGCCATACAAAATGCACACATCAGCTAGCTGTTTTACTTGCTTTACAATATGAAGTATACATGCTGACAACAAAGAAGTGGTAGAACTAAGAACGTATCTAGATGACAATGATCAGAAAGGATGAGAAATCTATGCGGGTGTGCATTTCAACACTAGTGTATGACTGACGACTCTCATGCCATTCAAACAATTGGTTGTTTTTGTTGTTGTTGACTATGGTGTGGTGGTTGTTATTTCTTCGTTGGTTGTTGTTTCTGTTGCTGTTGTTGTACATTAATTTTGATGTTGGTGTGTTAGAGGTACGTGAAATAAAAATGTGACTAGAAATAGCAAATGAGGTAGTGTGCTTTCACGGGCTGTATTAGTATATAGTGTATGGGCAGCATTGAATTTGAATTTACAGTCATTTGCATTTGAGACTTAGCTGAGCGATGTTATTGTTACTGTACAGGAAGTAAAGAGGGATCTTGCTTATAATTAATACGTAAAAGTGTGAAAATTCATAGACCTGAGATTATCAAGTGTATGACTATGAAGTATTATACTATTTATATAAGCCAGCGGAAAACTTGTCTAATTAGCTATTGTAACCACACCTCGTTTTTTTTTGTCCACATGTCGGAATAATTTTTGTAAGTATTTTTCTTTCAGTAACTGGTATAAGAGTACTTGCAAATGATCAGTTGATGGGTCAAATTATGCCAAAAGGCATTAGGGAAAGGAAGAGCAGAGGGAGTAAGGCAGATGTTCGAAGAGGATCAGGTAGGTATGCTGGGTATGGAGAGCGTTGAGTGGAACTGAACAGCTAAGATGTGGTTTGACTATGCTCTACAGGTGCCTGACAGTGGAAAAAAGAAGTTGTGTGGGAAATGTGCAGAATCTGGTCGTCAGTCCAAACTGCGTCTCTACCAGATTCACATCAATGAGGCTATTTTGATGTGCGAACATGCTGAGGTACCTTGTGCAGTTCTCCTCTCTCTCTCTCTCTCTCTCTCTCTCTCTCTCTCTCTCTCTCTCTCTCTCTCTCTCTCTCTCTCTCTCTCTCTCTCTCTCTCTCTCTCTCTCTCCCCACCCTGTCTTTGGAGTGATATATGTTTAATGCTTTTACTGAAGTAACCTGTGACAACCTATGACCTATGCTTTATGTGGGAACTTTAAAAGAATCTTGCCGAATAGCAGATTTCTTCCTCAGCCTTTTAGTCTTGCATGGTCAGAATTTTTGAAGGAATTTGTTTTTTTATCCATCAGGCATGTTTAGCAGCGGCTGTGCACTGGATTCAGAGAGATCAGTACTGTTTCAAATGGTCATACCAGGATGTGATCTTCCTGCCATAACCCCATTAGCCTCATTCACCAAAAGAATAGTCTTTCTGAAGGTAGAATCTACATTTCTAGGTGATCTCACGACCTGCCACCATGCTCCTCTAGAGCTACAGTTGTTAACCAGCTCTTGTGCACTAACGGTTGTTGTGAGGGTAGTTTTTGTTGTTGCTGCAATGTACCTTTCCCCTGACAGTTGTTACCTGCCTAAGTGCACTGACGGTTGTTGTGAGGACAGTTTTTGTTGTTGTTGCAGTGTACCTTTTCCCTGAGCACCAGCTGCATCGTGACCAGAGACTTTGCCACAGTGAAGCGCCTGCGGCACAAGCTTCCTGTGGCGTATCGCAGCCTCCCGTCTTCCCCAGCCCTCAGTCACTCCTCGGGTTCCAGCGGTAACGGGACGGAGCCTGGCTTCTCTCGCTCCTCCTCCCCTATCAGCCAGACTGCCTCCGACAGCTGTCTTGTCAGTCGTGGGCATCGTAGTGCCTCCTCTGACTTGAGCCCACTCAGAAGGCAGGGACTGCCATTTTCAGCTGCTGTGGGCTTGGCCAGCAGTTTCGGTCAGTACGAGCGTCAGAACACTCAGGAGTTCAAGGCCAGTGAGGCGGACGATTTGTGCACGCTTCTGGCTGGAATAGAGGATGTAGAGTTTGTGTGCACGCCCCAACATCCTGCCCCAGAGCCTGGCCAGTTTAGCAACGCAGTTCTCGAGGATCTCATCAACATGGACAGCGACGATGACCTTGAAATCCCCCCTGACAAGGGGGACCAGCTGGGCGGCGGTCCGGCTCGTGGCCAGCCTGGCGACCAGGGTTCTGGTGATGCCATGGCCAATGGGTCATCCGGAGAGCAAGGGCTGGAGGTGGTCATGCAGCGGCAGGGCGACATTGTGGAGAAAAGCTATACTGGTGGCATGGAAGTTCAAAGCGTAGAGCAGGCCGTGTCCTCTTCCACAACAGGATTTGAAAGCGGCGAGATGGAGCCGAGTGTCTCGGCCATGGGCAGCGGAGATGCCGTGACTGCAGCTGCATCAGAAATGGAGATGGAAACTGATACCCCTGGCGATCCCTCTCAGTCGGATGCTGGCGTTGCTGAGGAGATCACCACTGATGTCACCCTTGAGTCTTTGGACACGATGGAGTCTGCGAACAACCAGACTGTTCCTGACCCTTGCACCAGCTCACAGACTCCCATGGAGTCAGACATGGACCCCACAGGCGATGAAGGCTACAGTGTAACTCAGGCAGGTGTTCCACTGTCTTCGTCAGGTGAGGCATGGCAGACTGGACCAGGAGGAAATGCTATGGAGTCTGGCAGCCATCCACCTACTGCGGAAGACTCCAGGGGCTCAGGCAATGCAGTGGAGGAGGAGTACTCGGTAGAGTCCAGCGGCAAGTACGAAACTACCACAGAGCCCTCAGGGACAGAAGTGGTGTGTGAAGTTGGTGAGACGGTGGGAGACGGCGGCACTTCATCAGACATTGGCAGGCAGAGTGTGGGTGGTCAGCAGGTTGTGGAGGAGGAGAGTGACACCAAGATTGATACCGCAATAGAGGAGGAAAGCCACCATGAAGCCAGTACTGTGACCACAACAGTGGAGCCTGGTTTGGCTGAGGATGCTGGTCTTGAAGCTCAGACCGTCTACACCACTACTGCAGGCGAGCAAAGCTTTCAGTATGGGAATGCTGTCCACACGACAGCTTACAACGCAGAAGCAGGTAGCACCAGCGGTGACACAAGTGTGTACCAGGATGCAGGTGCTGAAAGCTACGATGAACCAGCAGCAGCATCAAGCCCCCAGGAAGTGACAGAGTCATTGGCATCTTCTTCAGCTTTGCAATCTGTGAGTTCCATGGATCAGTCCCTGCAGATGGCAGCCCATGTGCTGTCCACCATGCCACTGCATGCTGCAGAAACAGCCCATCAAAGTGACCAAAGGTCTGTCGTGGAAAATACCAACCAGTATGCCGAAAGCTCTGCTCAGTACGCCAAAGAAGCAATGGAGACCAGTGTGGTGGAGCAAGAGAAAGTGCCAACAGTTGCAGATCAGTTCTCAGAGTTTGCCCCCAGCACCAGCACCGAGCAGTTTGTGGGTGGTGCTAATGAGCAGGATGCTGGTGTGGATACAGAGTCTGATAATGCACAGGTTTATTCAGACGTTTCACAGTCTGGCATCCAACAGTACGAAGGTGTAGGTGACAACAGTGTTGAAGTGGTGCAAGAGGGTAGCGTTTCTGTGGCAGGTGTTGTTGAAGCAGTCGCAGAGGTTGAGCAAGAAGTGAGCAGCTCAGGTGTTGACTCCACCTCTGATCTGGCAGGTCATTCAGGCATTGGTGAATCGGCCTACTCTGAGAACTCGGACAATTTGCAGGGAGGTGAGGCGGCACAAAGTGAATGTCAGGAAGTACTGCAATCAGATTCAGATGAACATGTTCCAACAGGTTATCGGCTGGTTCAGTCTGGTGAATCTGGGCAAGCCTACCAGTATGTGCAAGCAGGTGAACATGTTCAGGCAGAAGGCTATCAAACAGTTGAGTCTGGCGAACATGTTCAAGCAGAAGGCTATGAAGTTGTTCAGTCTGGTGAACAGTTTCAGGCCGAAGGGTACCAAGCTGCTCATTCTGGTGAATACCTTCAGGCAGAAGAATATCAGATGACTGAATCTAGTCAGCCAGCTCAGCCAGAATACCAGGTGATTCAGTCTGATGAACATCTTCAGTCTGGGGAATACCAAAGAGTTCAGCATGATCCAGCAGAACAGCAAGAGGTTGAGTCAGGTGAACATACCCAGGCTGAAGAGTACCAGGTCACTCAGCCAGACCAGGTGCAGTTGGAAGAGTACCAGGTTGCACAGGCAAACCAGGTATCAGAAGAGTACCAGGTCACACAGGGAGACCATGTGTCGTCAGAAGAGTACCAAGTCACACAGGGAGACCAGGTGTCGGAAGAGTACCAGGTCACACAGGGAGACCAGGTGTCAGAAGACTACCAGGTCACACAGGGAGACCAGGTGTCAGAAGATTACCAGGTCACACAGGCAGACCAAGTGTCAGAAGAGTACCAGGTCACACAGGCAGACCAGGTGTTGGAAGAGTACCAGGTCGCTCAGGGAGACCAGGTGTCTGAAGATTACCAGGTCGCACAGGCAGACCAAGTGTCAGAAGAGTACCAGGTCACACAGGCAGACCAGGTGTCGGAAGAGTACCAGGTCGCACAGGGAGACCAGGTGTCAGAAGAGTACCAGGTCACACAGGCAGACCAGGTGTTGGAAGAGTACCAGGTTACACAGGCAGACCAGGTGTCAGCAGAGTACCAGGTTGCACAGGAAGACCAGATGCAGTCGGAAGAGTACCAGGCCACACCAGAAGACCAGGTGCAGTCGGAAGAGTACCAGATTGCACAAGCAGACCAGATGCAGTCGGAAGAGTACCAGGTTGCACAGGCAGACCAGGTGCAATCAGAAGAGTACCAGGTTGCACAGGCAGACGAGGTTCAGGAGGAGTCTGTTGAAACCTTTCAGCCAATGGAGTACATAAGTGCGGCGGGTGCTCCAGGACAAAATGAACAGGAGGTGGGTCAGTTTGTGGTCAGTTCTGAACAACCAGGCACACAATTCTTGCAAGAAACATTGGAGAGAGCACCAGCCCACTATGAGCAGCAGGTAGTCACGTCTGAGGAGTTCCAGGTGGTGGGAGAACAGTCTGTTTCACAAGAGACAGGGGAGATGCAACAGGTCACATCCAATGAGTTCCAGGTTGTGGGAGAACAGGTGTGTGTTGCTCAAGAGACCAGGGAGGTGCAGCAGGTGGGTACATCAGAGGAAGTTGCGGATGAAACATCCATGGACGTGGACACAACGTCAGCCCATGCAGACATGCTAGCCGCTGCCAGCGAAATCGCCGGTGTGACACCATCAGAAACTGGGGCTGAAGGAATGGAGATAGCCTCGCAGGAGACTGAAGCAGGCAGTGACTCAGAGAATGAAGAATTTGTACCTGTCGCCATAGAAACACGCCGAGTGCCTGCCGTGGAGGCGGAGAAGGAGGCGGAAGTTGTGTCCGGCAAAATGGAGCAGCTGGGTGTCGGTGAGACGAGCCATGGGCAGGTGGCATTGGTCACTTCGCAAAGCCAGGTTGTGCACACCATCCCTGCCAGTGTGGCTGCCCAGCTGCAGCAGATTTCCAGCAGCCAGCAGGTGATTTCAGGCACAGCTGTGGCTGCGTTGTTGCAGCGGCATATGGCCCAGCAGCAGTCTGCTACAACCGTACTGCAGCCACAGCAGACGTCTCTGCTTCAGCCACAACAGGCCACATCTCTGCTGCAACCAGCTTCACAGACTGCGTCGTCGCTACTTCAGCAGACGTCGGCGTCGGCCATACTGCAAGGCACCTCACTGCTGAAACCAGCGAACGTGATCCAGGCAATGCAGTCCACTTCAGCACAGCAGGCAGCGACCAGCACACAGCAGACACCCCAGCAAGTTGCAGGAGCACAGTTGCCAGACGCGCCACTGACCCGCATATTGCAGGAGGTGCCGGCAAAGGCAACAGGGCCGCAGGTGGTAAACCTGTATGTGCAGTGGCAGAATGTGGATGCACTGTGCTGGCTGGACGTCCTTCTCTGTCCCCTGGTGCATTCCCCCACCCTGACCGCCCTCATGACGCCGCAGCGCATGCAGGACATTGAGGGCACCATCCTCAGCACCCTGCTCAACGCATACCGTCAGGCACAGGGCGTGCTGGAAGCACTGCTGACCCGTGCTGCGCAGCAGGAGGCCCAGGCTCGTAACGACAACCCAGTGCAGCAGTCCAGCACCACACCTGTTGTCAGCATTGTCAACAAGGTGAGTTACCTACCTACCTGCATAGTTGGTGCAAGTGGAACCCCCAATTTGGGACCACCTTTCTTTCAAGACCACTTTTTCTGGAACCCTTCCTGTTGTATTTGCATGGGGCTACCCCTCTGTAGTGCGAATGCCTTTTGCTCACCTTTTGGGGTGATCTTGAGAGTGAGGTGCCATTGTGTGCTGTGTAGCTGTTGCTAGGTGATCCATGACTCGACTGAAGTCACTGTGTTTGTTAGAAATTGTGATCTCTGTTTTAATCTTTTAGGTGTGGGTTATGTCTGAGCCTTTTGTGTTTATTCAACTAATTCATTTGTTGTAACGATGATAGTTGATACTTGTCACTTACTTTATCCTCCTGGTTTTAGACCTTCAGACATGTGTATTAGCTGATAGCCTTGTAACTGTTGTAAGATGTGCAGACTGATAGTGATACGTGTGTTAGACCTTCAGACAAGTGTATTGACTGATGGCATTGTAACTATTGTAAGATGTGTGAACTGATAAGGATACAGATGTTAAACCTTTAGACAAGGTGTATTGACTGATGGCCCTGTAAGCCGCGTGGACTGATAGAGACATTAGACCTTACGTAAGTGTATTGACTGATGGCCCTGTAAGCTGTGTGGACTGTTGGCAGACCAACATTGCGGAGATCGGCCAGGCAGTGGGCGTCCTGTACACAGCTCGGGAGAACATCTGGAAGGCCATGCAGCCACGCCTGCGCTGTGAAAAAGGCAAGCATGACAGCCCCGTCTTCGCCATGCCCCTTCTGGTGCGGGAGAACCCAGAGATGAAACGCGTGTTCACTATGAACTACCGCCTGGTGTTTGCCTGCCAGGCCTGTGGCTACACCCAGGATGACAAGCACCACAAGATCATGCCCAGTCTGCCCTCTGTGCCTGATGATTTCTCCATGGTTGAGCCCTGCTTCGTGCGGCCTTGTTTTCAGTGCCAGGCCCCAGGACAGAGAATGCGCATGATCTTTGAAAAGTAAGGCTTTTTTGTTGTTGAGCTGAAGGGGGGTGGAGGTAGAGGTGCATTTATTTATTGGAAGGTCATTGGTGTGGTGACCTGTGCCTGTGAAAGGGCCGCTGAGTTTTTCTCCCTTTTGAGATTAGGTAAGCTGATGTCTGTGACATGAATGACCCTTGGACTTGGTACTACAGGACAAGCTTGATACAATTCCTATATGATTAGTGTTATATGAACCAGTTTTTTTAAACCAGTTTTTTGTCCTCTGTTTTCAGTGTTTTCAAAATGTGTGTGCGTATTTGGTTACAGTCAGTTATAACTTTCCCATGTGTGCAGACAAAATTTGGAAAGTACACCCTTTTTTTTTATGAAGTACAGAATTTTGGTTAGTGGAGTGCACAGGTAGGAAATTTGGTGTAGGCAGGTCTGAATGTAGGTCTTGCCTGTTTAGTTTCTTGTGGTTTGAATTACTTGTAGTTACTGTTATTGTTGTTGTCCACTTCAGGTGTTTCAGTGTGGATATAGTTCATATTTGATTTTTTTACAGGAAGCCAAGCTTTGTTTTTATGTTGGACGTTCATTCTTTAGAAGTCTTTCATTATTGTTGTTATTATTACTCTTTTCTTTTTCTTCTTCCTTTTTTCGTATTACGGCTAATCATCGGTTATTAATCTAGTCAGTTTGGACTGGTATGCAAAACGGACACTTGTCATCCATCTCATTCTGCTGTTTTGCAGTCTGCAGGACTTTTTCCTGCTTCACTTCGTGAATGGCATGCCCCACAACCGCTTCCAGGAGCTGGACTTCAGTTTTGGGGGCAGTGACTACACTGTCACATCTGTAGTACAGTACAAACGCAACCCTGATCACTTCATCTCCTGGATCCGGAATGCACCAGGTGAGTACTCCGTGCATACCAGACACTGGTCTTGATGCAGTGAAACCCCTGGTTAAAGCCCATGTGGATGAGAGACCACCCCTCACCTAAGATCACGTACCCCCACCTCCTTCCCTTCATACACCATGTAAACATACCCTGGAACAAGGACCACCCTTTTTAAAGTCCACCTTTGCTTCAGTTTTAAACTGGTCCCCCCCCCCCCCCCCCCAAAAAAAAAAGTGGGGTGGGGAGGGGGGTTGGAGGGGATCAGTATTTTTTCTGACCTATTCTGCTGTGCACTTTGCTGCCTTGAACTGACCCTCGGTGCACAGAAAATGTTTGTCTAAATCCACACACATAAAAGGTTCAAAAGAACGCTTGCTTTTTTTGTGTGTGTGGACAAAACATGCAAATGTTGGGGGTAATCCCCTTTATCAAGCTACAAAACAACACTTAATAGTTAAGTGGTGAAAAATGAGACACAGAACTAAGCCACAGCTATGTTGTTTTTGTGTCCAGTGCATGGAAAAATGTTTGCATGACAACACAAGTTTTTGTCAAGTTTACAGGTGGCCTACTGTCTCTTAGTGATCTCCCCAGTAAGGTACCACAAGTGCCCCCAGTCCAGAAGACACTCCGATCAAAGACCACCCTGAAGAGAGTACCGTGATCTCTGAAACCTTCCCCGTCATATTTGCATAGGCATGACCCCTGACCAGGGACCACCTGTCTTTTAAGACCACAAGTGGCCTTGGAAGGGGAGGTCCACCAGAAAACCCACCTCTTCTTTTCTGCATACTGCTTTGTTGTTTTTCTTCATTTTTTCACCAAACCCGCGACCAGTATGCATGTATTTGTGGGGGGGGGGGGGGGCATGTTGTGCATAAGTGGTTTTGATAAATGCAGTTGTGCATGAGTGGTTTTGAATGTGATGAATGCGTGCATCTGTGGAACTTCCATGTGCACTTATATGGGATAGAGCGCCATAAATAATACATTATTACTATTAGAGATAGGGCCCTATAAATAATACCATTACTATTAGAGATGGGGTGCCATAAATGATACATAATCACAGTGCCATAAATATTATTACTAGAGATGGAGTGCCATAAATACATATTATTACTATTAGAGATAGGGTGCCATAAATAAGACATTATTGCTATTATTATCTCATGGCAGCCAGCACTAGGGATTAAGTAGGTTGGGTGTCATGACTTGCAGCAGGAGCAAAGTCTGGGCACAGCTGGCACTGTTTCAGACCACTCGTGGATGGAGTGTGATGACCTCAAGTCGGTGCTGACGCGCTTCCTGCCCGGCCAGCCGTGCATCCCACCCAGCCAGGTGCATATCGTCATGTGGGAGCGCAACCTGACGCCCAGTCACGCCCGCCGCTTCATCAACACGCCGCACACCAACCTGTTGGCCTCTCTGGTGCTGACCGTGCAGTACCCCTCCGCCACCACCACAGCGCCGGCCACAACCCCAACCACTGCCACCGCCACCCAGGCACAGGGGCCTACTGCTGGTGGGTAGAGTGAGAGTGGGGGTAAGGGGGGTGGTAATGGGTAGAGTGTGTGTTTGGGGGGATGGGAGTGATAGTGATGTGTAGAGTGGGGTAGGGGTGGTGGTGATGTGTAAGTCAGGGGAGGGATGTCGGTGATGTGTAAGTGGGGGTAGGGGTGTTTGTGATGTGTACAGTGGGGGTAGGGGTGATGTGTAGGCTGTGGATAGGGGTGGCAGTTGTGGTGTGGTGGTAGTGTGTAATTTTAGAAGAGTAGATAATCATGATGGAATACGCTGACCCTCTGTTGTCACCTTGAGCTAGGAAATGACTCACTTAGAAGGTCTCTTTCTGCTTTTCTTGTGAGTGGATTTTAGACTCAATTTCCCATCTTGCAGGCACAGCTACGCAGGCCCCTATCCAGAGACTCGTCTACCCAGTTGCCACTACACGCGGTGGTCGAGGTCGTGGGAGGGGCCGAGGTCGGGGCCGAGATCAGTCACCCCACATGACCAACATCATCCGCCGCCCGGCTGCCAAGCCCATGATCTACACCATGGGGTCGCCAGGGGCACAGCAGGCTGCACCAGGGACCAGTCAGCGCATTGTGGTTTTGAAGTCCAGTTCGGGTGGGCTTCAGGCGGTCAGCCCAGCAGCCTTGACCCCAGCCATTCTGGAAGCGCTGAAGAAGCAAGGAGTGAATGTGGGGG
Source organism: Alviniconcha marisindica (assembly GCA_018857735.1). NCBI lineage: Eukaryota > Metazoa > Mollusca > Gastropoda > Provannidae > Alviniconcha > Alviniconcha marisindica. Next base: position 89,001 of record JABMCL010002902.1, read on the forward strand.
CGCTGAAGGGAACCTTTGTGGTACCGCAGTCGTCGGCGGGCGGGCTGTCTCAGCCCATCTCCCTCACCAGCCTTCTCACCAAAACTGCATCTGCCACCACCACCACCATGGCTGTGACCGCCGAGCCGGAAACAACACAGAGCAGTGAGGCCTCCGAAGCTGCAGCAGCTCTCATGTCCAGCATGCAGGAAGAGGGGACGCCCAGCACTTCCACCGCTGCCACACAGTTTCAGACAGTTGCCAGCACGACTCCATTCCAGACCACTCCCACCACCATTCAGTTCCAGACAGTTCCCAGCACCGTTCAGTTCCAGAGCACATCCACCTCAGGGGTGACATCTCTGCTGTCCCAGGGCTCGGGCCTCGTGCTTCCTGGCCATGTCCTGACCACCTCCACCGGCAGCTCAACATCCGGCATCACTGACCCCACCGTGAAGTCGCGGTCCTTGCTGAGCACCGTGCTGACGTCTGCCGAAGGTCCCAAGCCAGTGGTGGTGAAGCCGATGTCGACCAACACCAGCCCCAGTAAGGTGACCTTGGGGGCGCAGGGCAGCATGTTCCGCATCATGTCTTCTGGTGGCAAGGCCATCCAGGTACTGTGGCACTCCTCTGGTTATTGTTAGTACATTTCATTTGTCCCAACTTACAAAAGAGAGAAATGACGTTTTAAAAAAAACCTGTGTATTTTTAGTTCCATTCATATGGATATGACCCATAGTGCTTCTTTAGTTTGGTTCCACTTTAAGTCTAGAGTAGACCAGAATGTAATACATGCTTCATCTGCTGCCTGCAGTTCTGCTGTTCTGAATTTTGCCTTCATGATCAACCTCACTTTTTGCCTTGTCCTCTTCTAGCACAAACTCTGAGCACTGATTTACAGCATCCTTCCACCATCCTTAGCCTTAATCAATTATGCCGTAGGCCTCCAAAAACTGTTGACTAACAGGTTGGGTTTTTTTTGTGCTCAGATGGTTATAAGTTTTAACAAATTATATCAGGCTTCTGCCGACAAGCCACGGATTTCCTGACAAGAATAACTAGCTAGATCGTAGCTTCACACTTCTAGCTTGGACCGTTCATTATTATGCACATTTTAAACATAAGATAACAGTACTTGACATCACATAAAACAGCAGTACTTTGACATCCAAACTGTGAACTTGTGCATGCATCAAGTTGTGTCAGTTGAATAGGGGAGTCATCTAACTTGGTGTCTGGATTTAAAAGAAAGTTTTTTAAGTGTGTGGAAAGTTGGTGAATTTTGGCAAGAGAAGTGTGCAGGAACCATTTGTAGGTGACTCCAGCGGGCACCAGGTATGTGATTGGTTTGTTAGTCTCATACAGTGATCGTTGCTGCAGGTGACTCCAGCGGGCACCAGGCTCATGGTTGGTTGGTTAGTCTCATACAGTGATTGATCACCAGGTATGTGGTTGGTTTGTTAGTCTCATACAGCGATTGTTGCTGCAGGTGACCCCAGTCAGCGCCGGGACGCAGCAGGGCAGGCGTGTGGTGATGCTGACCCAGCCTGGAAGCGGCAGCCGAGGGATCAACATTATACACCCCCAGTCTTCCTCCTCAGGGACCCCCATGGCCAAATACCAGCTGATGACCAAGCCTGACGGCACTCGCATCCTGACACAGATATCGCCAGCCTCTCCGCCGGCCCCAGCCTCCACCTCCATGCGAGTAGCTCTGGAAGGGGGTGAGGGGGGCACCCGCCTCATCAACATCTCCTCCCCATCACGCTCAGTGGCCAGTGGCATGGATTCCTTCACCTCCCCGCTCCTGACCACCACCTCCATTTCGTCCTCCACCTCCATGGTGGGCACCCCTCTCCTGGAGGCCCGCAGCAGCAACATCCGTACGTCCATCGTGGATGCAGTGGTCACCTCATCAGGCCATTGCTCCACCAATCCCATCGTCATCTCTCCACCAACGTCCTTGGCCAGCAAGCCTCGCACTATCACCGTCACATCCTCGGGGTCCCAGCTGTCTTTTGCCACGGTAGGTCAGTCCATTGACCAAGGCAGCGTGTCTGTGGCTGGTTCTGCATCAGCGATGGACACTGCCCCCACCAGTCAGAGCAAATCCTCCGCCCCTATGCTGGACATCAGACACCACCTCACTTTCCGCTCTGAGGATCTGCCCGCCAAAGCCGAGCCGCCCAAAGTTTTGGAATCTGAAGAGGAATCAGAAAGTGAAGCAGATTTGGACTTGGTGGGTCTGGCTGACAAAGACTGGAAACACCCCAGTGGGGTCAGGCTGCCTACCATCCAGCCTGCTGTGCCCAAGCGGGGCAGGGGGCGTGGTAGGGGGAGGGGCCGAGGGCGTGGCCGTGGACGGGGGCGTGGACGAGGAGGAACAGCAGCACGCAAAGCAGCCACTGAGCGCCTGGCGCATGAGGAGCTGGTGGCAGAGAGCTCTGCAGTCGTGAGGTCCGTGTCTGTCACCCAGACAACGTTTCCGCCAGCTGCTACCTTCACTGGCTCGGATGTTCAGGACAACACCGACAGCTCCTCCTCGCTGGCCCAGGAAGCTCCAGCCTCTGAAGTTGCTTCTGAAGAGTCTGTTGACATGGAGATGGGCGATGTGGGCCAGAGTGCCCATCTCAGCGACGGTGCTCAGACAACGGTTGTGGAAACGCCTGGTGCTAGTGTTGTTACGGAGGCTGTTCAGTCCATTGAACTTGGGGCTGGTGAGAGCCTGTATGCCTCCTCCCAAGCAGAGCAGGACCAGTTTGAAAGTGCAGTGAGCTTTGAGGATGTGACGATGCAGGTGGTGGAACAGGAGGTGGTGACCTCTGCGGACATGCAGGTGGTGGAACAGGAAGTCACTGTTGGGGAGGAAGGGATGGATGTGGTCTACAGCGAAGAAGTCATTCAGACGCAGTCCCCTGAAGTGGGCGAAGTGCTTGAGCAGAGTGCTGAGGAAGCCACACAAGAAGAGCCCAGCCCATCCATCATGGGCAGGCGCGGCCGGAGGCGACAGTCTGGAGGTCAGAGTCCCCGCAGGGGGAGAAAGTCGTCCGGATCTTCTCCTGGTCAGAGCCCCCGAGGCCGGAGAAGAATGTCTGAAAGTGTGGAGGAGGCTGCTTTACTCCAGGGTCTTACAGCAGGGACTTTGGGCCCAGCTGGAGAGGTTTCCCCCATGAAGGCAAGCCCTCAGCAGTCCCCTGCTAGAGTCAGCCCACAGAAATCGCCGCCCATTTCCCCCAGCAGGGAGAGCCCTGCAAAGTCCCACCTTGCCTCTGCTGGAGGAGCCAGTCCCCTCAAGTCCTTTGAGTCAAAGTCCCCACACGCCTCTCCAACAAGGGCTAGCGCCTCAAAGACCCCACACGCCTCTCCAACAAGAGCTAGCGCCTCAAAGTCCCCTCATGCCTCTCCAACGAGAGCTAGCCCCACCAAATCCCCACATGCTTCCCCAACAAGGGGACGACCAGAAAAATCCCCATACACCTCCCCGACCAGGGGCACCATCCCATCTCCTGGTAGGAAAAGCCCTACAAAGTCTCCTGTGGCATCGCCAGCAGGGCAACAGATGTTGGTCACTGATCTGATGACCGAAGAAGAAGCTGGAGAAGACCAAATGAAGGCTGCCCAAGAGGCCAAACCAGAGAGCAGCAATGAGGAAGAAGACCGTGAAGAGCAGGAGAAAGTCATCCCGCTGCCCAAAAAGAGGGGTCGCAGGCACCAAGCGGATGGTCAGAGCCCTGGGAGGGGGAAGAAACAAGCCAACACCAAGAAAATGTCCTCGCCAGTCTACTCCCAGTTGGCTGACACTGTGCCAACAGGGACCTCAGAGGGCCAGGCCGAGGCAGCCGCTGCAGACAGGGGCATCCTGGCCTACATGGATAGCAGCAGCTTTGAGGGGGAACAAGTAGAGCAGATCGTTTCCATTCCATCTCCTGCAAAGCTCCCTGCAGCGGCCAGTTCCGATGGTGCAACAACCAAGAGCTCGGACCTGCATACCCACGGAGAAGCAAAGCCAGAGGAGCAAGCAGCAGGTCAGGAGGAGTTTGCAGGGATCAAAGTGCACACACTGATACCAGTGCCTCAAAAGATCAAGAAGCGACGTGGGCGTCCCAAGAAAATAAAGGTGCCACTGCAAGAAGAGGCCCTTGATGTAAGCAGTGGGGCTGCTGCCATCAGTGTGGATGCAAAGGAAGAGGCTGATGCCATCGGTGTGGATGTGAGGGGAGATCCCTCTGTACTGGGCACAAGAGATGAGATGATGGACGCAGAAAACAAAGAGGTGGCTGGAGAAGCTGATTCAAGCCTGGACCAGACAGGAGGGCAGAAGAGCATGGAGGTGGCTGATGAACCAGAGTCTGACTTCACCCCAGGCAAGGTCTTGGAGCCCCCCCTACCAGCTGTTCCTGCTCCGGGTAGGAGGAAGCGAGGGCGACCACCAAAGAAAGCACGAGTGACTGTGACCTCTCCTAGCAGCAGTGCTGAGCTTGAAGATGTAGGATCTGACATTGATGCCAGAGTCCAGGCAGACGCACCGATGGAGCAAGCTGTGTCTGAATCCACCTCATCACTTCATGAGCCATCCATGTTGGACACAACCGCCAGAATCCCAGTTGATCAGGTGGAGAATACATCTGCATCCATGTCTGCACTCGCTGAGCCATCCACATCAGCAGTATCTGAAAATGTCCAGTCACCAGAAGCAACAACCCCTGCAGAAGTGGGAAAGAAGAAAGGGAGGCGTGGGCGGCCGCCAAAGAAAAGGGAACAGCAGACTGTTGACAAAGGGTCTGCTCTGTCAGTGGAGAACACGGCACAGCCTGTGGAACTTCAGCTCAGCTCACAGCCTGAACTTCACAACCAAGTCCTGGAAGAAAAGACTGAAGAAATAGAGGAGGGGGGCACGGTCATGGAGCAAGACAAGCTAGGGATGGCCTTCGCCATGGATACTGAGCCATCGACGACAGCGGCAGCACCTGAAGATCTCTCGTCACCAGAACCAACCCACCTGGCAGCAGTAAGAAGAAAGAAGGGGAGGCGAGGGCAGTGGCGAAAGAAAAGGGGGGAAGGCAAAGCAGCAATAGATGAAGGGCTTGCCGCTCCATTACAGCCTGCAGAAGCAAGACTGGACAGTGAAATGGAGGCAGACAACGTTGAAGTGACTTCTGCTGTGGATGTTGAACCGTCCACACCGGCAGCATCTGACCATCCTCTGCCCCCATCACGGGCGTTGCCAGCAGCAGCAACAAAATGGAAGAAGGGTAAACGAGGCCGACCACCGAAGAAGATGGCAGCAGCATCGCCCGCTGCAGACGAAAGCTCTTCTCTTCTTGAGGATTCAGTTGAGCTGAAACTTGATAGTGAAGCCATGGTAGATGAGTCTGGTTTGGTTTCAGCAATTGTACCAATGGAAGAGAAAGGAGTGGGTGAAGCAATGGATGTGGACAAGAGTGAAGTTACGGATGCTAGCAAGAGTGGTGCTGAGGGGGGCGATGAACTGGTTGGAGACGGTGAGGAAGGTGTGCCCGGAGATGTGCTGTCACTGCCTGCAGGGGAAACGGAGGTGGCTGTAAAACCACCCCCTGCAGACACGCCTACACCTCGAAGGAAACGTGGCCGACCTCCCAAGTCTGCAAAAAAAATGGTCCACACACCAAAAACATTGGCGGAAACTAAACAGGCGGAGGCATTGGACGAAACAAAACAGGAGGTGTTGGAAGAAACGCCAGTGGAAAAAACAAAACTAGATGAGACACTAGAAGAAGCGAAAGAGGAAGAGATGTCCTTGGTCATTAGTGGAGACAAAGCATTGCATATTGCAGATGTTGAACTTGAAAAAAGAGAAGAGGAACAACCCATTCTAGACAAAGGTTTTGGGGAAGCAAAAGGTACAGTGGCAAAAAGTCTCAAAGATGGCTCAGTGTCGCCGCACAGAAAGCAGAGGGGTCGCAAGAGGCAGCGTAGCTCTTTTGGAGTTGATACTGACATTCCCAAAGCAGGGACTGATGTTCCTGGTTTATTTGTAGAGTGTGAACCCACCCAAGAAACAGTCCCTGATCATCCTAAATTGACAGACAGTTTGTCCATTCACAGTCCAAGGGAGGAGTCTCGGTCAAGTGGAGACAATATCTTTGACATCATGAGCAGCGTCAGCCCTTCCAAGTCGGAGACCCCTGACCATGAATCCCTTAAGCCAAGAAGCAAAAAGGGGAAATCCCCCAAGCGTTTTGCGGTGTCAAAGTCCCCCAAGAGTGGGGGCAGGAAAGCGAAGGTGGCCTTGCCCGACCCGGACCAGGCGGTGGTGAAGCGGGGACATCACCTTGCTCGACAGAGACCCACCCCCAACTTCACCGACTTCACCCCACCTTCCAGCAGCAGGAGTCGCTCTGCTGACAAACAGTTGGTGGTGCGGGCTGGGGCCAGCTCCGAAGAGGCTGTGGTGATTCGCCGTCGGCCTCGCCCTCTGGCTTCACCCGACACGGCGGCCCCTCCCCTCCCCTCCCACATCTCCCCTGTGCGCCCTATAGGCCACACGGACTACTCGGAGGGCTACAGCTCTGTGCTGATTAAGCGGCGGCGAACGGCCGACTGGAGCGCCAGCCCTGACCAAGTGGAACGGGAGAGCTGTCGCTTTGCTAGGTTCTCCAACATCCAGCAAGCGTCGACCAGCAAGTCCAGCACAGAGCTGTTGGGCCATTTCAGTGAAGTGTCAACCTCACTGGGTGTCAAACTGACCGAACCGTCAGCTTCAGGAAAGACTCCGAAGCCCTCGGTGGTTTCTAGAAAGACTGATTCCTCAGCATTTAAACGGTCCCTGCTTGCCTCGGGAAAGAAGAGTGTGAAGAAGGTCACCAAGGTGTCTCAGTCGGGTAAAAAGTCTAGGACTAAGGTGCGCGCAGGTGAAGCCTTTGATTTGATGGAAGTGACTGGGACAGAAAACCACCGTGATGGTAGCACTGGACAGAAGACGCAGGTGAAAGGGCAAAGCTCTCACACACCCACCACCTTGGGAGCAGTGTCTGTTGGCAAGGACGTTGCTGATGCTGTGGCCTCGCCCACCTCTCCCAGTCAGGCAAGCCCAGTCCAGTCATCCACCGCTACATCAGATGTCAAGTCTGAATCATCATCCACCATCCGTCGATCGTCACGGCCTGTGGTGCCCTCGCAGCGCCTGCGAGAATCAGACATTTTGAAGCGTCGTCTCTCGGGTGGTGACACAGGTGAATCCGTGAACAAGAAAAGTCGGACCCTGCAGTAGATTTTAAGGACAGAAAATTGTGTTCATGATATCGCTTCAGAGTGCATGCATATTTTCTGTGTCTGCATTACAGCAGATCTAACATAATACATTTATTTACTTCCTGGCATTTGACTTGAGTATTTGACTGACTCGTGGATTTTATTTTTTAAATCTTTTGAGTTGTATTATCTTTTAATGGATTGTAGGAACAAGACAGAGCCAAGTACCCTGACTTTTGAAGAAAGTTGAGATACGTGGTTCTGACTCATATTAATGATGAAATAACTTGGTACCATTGTCTTCTTTTGAGTACTTTTTCTTTGTGCTAGTTGTTAGAGAATGTATAGTTAAGCAGAATAGTTTTCTTTGTGCTGTTCAACATGCGTTTCATTTCTGTAGTCTATATAACATATAGTACAGTGTGCATGTCATGTATGCTGGTGGCTGAAAAATGTTATTTTGTGGACAGGTTGCCTTTGTGGTGGTTGCAGTCTGAGGCATTTCTTTTTGCTGTATTCGCTTGAAGGCAACCGTGTGCGTATCGATCCTGTAGCATGCTATTTTTGTAAGTGCCCTGTGTTGGCCCCCTGTGTATGGGAAGGTGGACACTACTTCAATGCTGGAAGATGGGCATTCACTGCAAGCTGGGATTCCCTGCCATGAAAAGATGATCATGTTTTGTACTGCCACTAGTCATGAAACTTCATGCTGTAATCATGATGTTGTCTGTCCATGGTGGTCATTTATGCTTTACCCTTTGTGTTTTCGCCGTGTGCAGCGGGCAGGATGTTAAAATCCAAGAACCAACCAACCCTCTGGCTCTGCATTGTTTGATGGAGTCTGGAAACTGGATAGAAGGATGAGGAGTAAGATGTAGGAATTATATTCATCCATTTTGAAGGGGCGGGGGAGTAGTCAAATGAAAAGGCAGGGGGGTGTTAAGATATGATAATTAATTATGAATGAAGTTGAAGGAAAGGCGTAACCGAAAATCGCTTCATGGCAGAACGTATCTGAAAGTGGAACTAGTGACTGGAGGAGGAAACAAAACAAAGTGTGTTAAAAGATGTGTTTGGATGATTTTCTTGCAGCAACATTGGAGTTTGAATGACTGTCTTGTAGCAGCATTATTTATTGTTTGTCCCAGGTTGGTACTGGCTTGTACACAAGATGTACTAGAGCCAAAAGCTTATTTATGTACTTTGGTGTGTATGTGTACTACATGTACATTGGTGTGTGTGTACCACTGCTGCAGTACTAGTACTACTGTACATGTAACCAGGGTACTGCAATACTATTGTAGTAGCAGTAGTGTGTTGCTACTGCTGCTGCATTAGTAACTTAGTGTGTTTACTTTGCTAGTAACCGGTGTGTTGAGATGACACACTTTTACTAGTAACTAGTGTGTTGAGATGACCAACTAGTAATTAGTAAGTCAAAGCATGGGGCGGCTTTTTAAATGAAAGATCACATCCCCAATGGTAGCGTTCTGTCTGGCACCACCTGCTTTTATAGCACTTGTATTTTACCCTCTAAGAACTCCCATTTTAAACCACCTCCATGGGAGGGGGGGGGGGGGTTGCGTCATACAAGCTTTTTGTTGGTTTATTGGTGACTCGCTGATGGGTGGAATTGGGGAATGTGTACTGTGTGTCCGATTTCAATAGCGTTTGGCACAAAGTACGATGTTCGTAGTCGAGTGTGAGTTGGCAGTGGGTTTCCAATGACGATGACAAAGCTGTGTGTCTCCTCTGGGACTCACAGGCCCAGTTGTGGATTTGCATGCCCAGTCGCACTGAGGGCAGGGATTCTACTCCCAGCGAAATGGGAAAATGAAAACGTTTGTACAGTTGGTGCAGAGTAGAATGGGGAAATTGAATAGCTGTGTGTGGCAAGTATTACAGTGTCCGAGTGGAGTGAAGAGTGATGATTGTTGTGTATAGCATTCAGTAACTTGCAGGAGAGGAATGAAAAATTATTCACTGTATAGCTCTGGTAACTTGCTGATGGAATCAAATGGAAATCACTGTGTGTGGCATTGGTAATTTACTGATGAGCAGAATGGAAATTGCTGTGTGTAGCATGGAGAAGATAACTTGCTGATGTGTAGAGTGGAAAACGAAAGACACTGTTTAGCATTGGTAACTTTCCAGTGGAGTGGAATGAAAATACAATTTGTGAATGTCAGGGGAAGAAAGCTGGGTTGAGTAAAAATAATAAGAACACTGTACATAATGTGTGTATATAGCTGTGCATTTGTTAATACTGAACAAAAATGTCATCTGTTCAATCAACACTTTCATCAGGATTGGTTGAACAGTTATGGCTTTTTGTCAAAAGTATCTATGTTTTAATTTGTTCCCATGCAGTACATATTCCACATTTTGCCATCATGACCATCGTCATTGTAATTATATATTGTTACTGGGTGTCTGGATATTGGATAAATGCATGTCTTCATTAGGCTCACCCTTTCAGCAGCAATGGAACTGCAGATTTCACATAAGTTTGGAGATGCATACAGAGGCAAAAACAGAAGAGTTTGTCAAAGTTTCAGACGCAGACGATGATGAAGGGACATGGAAAATAAGTCCTGAAACAGGCTTTCCTTTGTGCCACCTTGTCTTCGATTTAAAATGGTTACCACTGTTTATATTGTGCTTGGTTTGGTAAGATTTTGTTTAATAGAAATCTGATATTAAAGTGAAAGTCCAGGGGGGGACATATAGGAAGATGGGGAGGAAGGAGAGCATGTTGATGATTGTTTAGTTTGTCTCTGTTCATTCTCTGCCATTATGTACAGTAAATGCCCGCCTTTTAAGTGGTTCTCATGTTCATCACATTCATGATTTGTCAAGTTGATATAAAGAAATTGTTAAATGCAAAAGTTGTTGAGTTGTGTTTTTTTTTTTTATTGTTGTTTGTGTGTTTTGTGTAAGTCTTGCCATTTTCTCTGTGTTTTGCATAGGTCTTGCCATTTTCTGTTCAAATCCGCTGCAAAAGCCTGGAGTCCACTGTTTTTTTGTCTGCTGTCGGGAATCTACTGTTCCCTGTCTGAGTCTACCGTTTTCTGTCTACTGTACCATTTTCCATCTACTGTCAGGAGTCTCGGAATTTGTCTTGTTTGGAGTTGACCCTTCACTGTCTGGAGTTTGCTATTTCCCAAGTCCACACATTTTCGCTCAGGGTTTTGCTGTTGCCTTTTACTTGGAGGACTGTTTTCTGTCGGCTGTCAGGAGTCTTATTTCTGTCTTGTGCTGAGTGAGCTGCTTGCTGTCTGGAGTCCACCATGTTTTGTCTCATGGAGGGGGGAGGAGGTCCCACACTGTGTGTCCAGAGAGGAGATGAACACTGGTGCAAGTTTGTCATTATGTGTTGTTACAGTTGTAGAAACAGAGCAGTTTCACACAGATCAGCACATTGATCACCAACAACCCAACAAATATAATACAGCACACCAAGTTCAACAGTACCATTATCCGATACACCAAGATGAACATTACAGAACAATCCAAAATATACATAATGGAGAAAGCACCACAGAACGATCCAAGAGATTGTGAAAACAGGAAAACATTTTCAGAATTTATTTATATTGAACCAGTTTTCCATCATCCATGTGCACACACAAACAGCCCAAATACATAAAAATTTGCATGCATAATCATTTACCTGTTGTGCAAAGTAAAAATCTTTGATCTTTCAATTTATATGCAGGTCAAGAAATCTTTTTAACTGGGAACAGATCATTATAAAATGTACCTAATGCAATCCCCACCCCCACCCCCTCTAGAATACAAAGGGAAAGAAAAATGAAAACCTATTGTAGTACAATCACAAACAATAACAACTGAACACATGAATAGTTTGCTGTTGTTTTTAAATGTAGCTGAGTTTTTTTGTATGGCTGCAACGTGTTGCGGAAAAAGCAATCAACAGTTCTGTTTGTGTGCATGCTGGTGGACACAAAACACGACCATGCAATTATTATAAACCTGTTCTGGTCCCTTAGTTTCATGACAGTCTTTGTTCTCTTGCACATGGACACAAGTAGGAAAATACAGACTGCAAAAATGGCAAGAGCATGTCATGTAGTGAGTTGTCAGCAATGCAGCCTACATCCCTAAGCCTTGCTTTTAATCTTGATTCTCAATTACCATGGTGACCTTGCCTTATGCACATTGACAGGCAATAGTCCATATCCAAGAACAAGACAGTTCTGTATTGCGGGTTGCTGGAAAGCTGGTGCCAGCACAGGCAGGAGATGACACACTTCTTCCAAACACTTCACTGTAAGAAGAAAAAAATTGCCAGAGAGAAGCACACGCCAAGCATCAGAAACGTGCGTTTCACAAGTCTGCCAGCAGATCATCGGCAGATTCCTCCTGCTGTTGCGGAGCGGCCTCCTCTTTCTTCACCTCTCCTGACATGAAGGTGTCGGCCTCCTCCTGAGTGATTTCGCTGTCCTCACACTCCACGTTGCTGATGACACACTGCTTCTCTGCACACACACAACCACATGAGAGAGATATTGGTCATGACATCCAGGGACTCGCTGATTTCCGCAGGTGCAAGATCAGTATTTTATGGAAAGTGTGACCCTTTCCACACTGGGAACAAAATTTACTGAACAAAATTATAGTCTGGCTGACTGTACTGTGGAGACCCTGATAAAAAGACTACCCTGAGAAACGGCCACCCGGATGAGAGACCAAACTTCCTTCCGAAACCTTTCCCTTCACGTTTCCGTGCAAAATGAACTCCTGACCCCAACTCCAAGCACTGGTTTACGACAGCCTTCCTTCAACCACTGCCATAGTTGGTTACACCTTAGGGCTCCTTGGTGCTCAAAGTAAGTCCAATAGTATTTTGCCATTTGATTTTTACATCACATAATCATTACATCATGCCTATTACACGTCATTGTCATGCCAACATTCTTCCAATAATGGACACAAAAAAAGATACCTTATTTTGCTTCTCATCTAATTTTTCACTGTTTTTAACCGTTTAACTGTCATTTAAGTGTTGTAGCTTGGCAAAGGGGATTACCCTGAAAATTTGCAGTCTGTGTTATAATAAATAAGCGTTCTTTTGAATTTATGTTTTTGGATCAAATAGCAGTATGTTTGTAACATACAATTCAAATTATGTCAGGCATTTCTTTTATAAACGTCCATATTGCTTGCGCCAGCACAAATAAAACCAAAATCTTTTAAACTGAGACAGAACTCTTAGTTTTTTTCTCCCCAGGGCAAATATGCCTTAAGTTTACGTGTGTGCTTCAAAGCTCTGTTGCTTTCACAGGCTGGTTAGTACCCAAAGCTTTCGGCAGACGCTGACACCTCTGGGGACAGATGCACAGAACTAAAGAGTGCCCCTTGGGTGGCATAACCAACTCTGGCAGAGTTTGGAAGAAGGTGCCAGAAACTGATTTTTTATGGCAGTCTTTAAAGGTTTCCACTGTAGTGAATTTTGATTAAAGAACTGACAGCTGCAGCCTTGCTCTGAAATGTTTCATCCAATCCAACAGCAATGGGAGCTCTTGGGGTGTAAACAAATAAGCATTCAAATCCTACCTGCAACAATTTTATCCCAGAAGTCGCGTCTGCCCATTTCAATGAGACTGTCTTTGAAGTCCTGGATGAAATCATTGAAGTCATTTGGCTCCGATTTCTAAAAACAACAACATCAGAATACAGAATAAATAATGAGAAAAGAAAACAACAATCAGATGCATAACACATAAGCTATAACGATGCAAACAGGGAGTGGTGTATTTGACTAATTCCAGTCTGTTGGCTAGGGAAACGAGTCACTCATACCTTAAAGCAAAGCCACGCTAGGCACTGCAGCTTTCGCTCGTATTTGTAACGACCTTGACTGGCCGTTGGATTCATGGCACACATTGACACAGCTCGTGATAAGCCACACAGTGCTGGCTACCCATCTGCCACTCCACCGGATGTTTATGTCAGGTCATTTCAAATAGCTCTCACATCAATCCAATTCCTACGTGATAATGAATTAAAGCTCCGAGAGCACTTGCTGCCGTTGCAGTGAATTCATAATTTATTATCTGTCCAACACAGGCAAACAAAGACAGTGATCATGCTAGACATTTTTGAAACCAGCATGACATCGATAAGATGGTGAAAGTGATTCACGCAAACTGGTCAGATTATCACTGTAACTGGTCAGATACACTGTCATCCATACTACTACTAGAGCTGTACTAGCTACCAGCACGCTCCCTTGCCTGTCTAGAACGCACACACACTTCAACACACACACACACACACACACACCTCCACACACACTGTGTGCTGTTTTGTTTTTGCTTTTCTTGAGAACTGGTCAAACAAAATAACAGCTGGTACGTCTGACTGACTGCTGATTTTGTTTCCGGTTTATGCTACACTTATTGGGTAAAATACCAGAAATTACTGGTTAAGGTGAACCATGAAAGAACAAGAAATTTGAATCTGGGTCCACCATCCTTGTTTGATCTCATTCACTCTTGTGGTGTCTGGTCAAAAGCATGCTTTGTGCATGCAGAAAGAAAACTTGTTTCAAACTCTGCAACACGCCTCTGGCCTACAGGTGTACAATCAGAGCATGCCCCACACACAGAGTTTAATCGCAAGACAAAGCTGCAGGTTCTCCAGCAGCTGCAAAGCGTCACGTGGTTTACACTCTCAGGCACATGTCATGGTGACGCACACACTTCAGTGACAGTTTGACACACTTTAAGGGAGGCATTAAAATAATACATACTTCAGTGACAGTTTGACACACTTTAAGGGAGGCATTAAAATAATACATACTTCAGTGACAGTTTGACACACTTTAAGGGAGGCATTAAAATAATACACACTTCAGTGACAGTTTGACACACTTTAAGGGAGACATTGTAATGATACACACTTCAGTGACAGTTTGACACTTTAAAGGAGGCATTCTAATGATACACACTTCAGTGACAGTTTGACACACTTTAAGGGAGGCACTCTAGTAATACACAATTCAGTGACGGTTTAACACATTTTAAAGGAGGCATTCTAATGAAACACACACTTCAGTGACAGTTTGACACACTTTAAGAGTGGTACTCTAGTAATACACACTTCAGTGACAGTTTGACACACTTTAAAGGAGGCATTCTAATGATACACACACTTCAGTGACAGTCTGACACACTTTAAGGTAGACTTTCTAATGATACACACTTCAATAACAGTTTGACACACATTAAGGGAGGCATTCCAATGCTACACACTTGAGTGACAGTTTGACACACTTTAAAGGAGGCATTCTAACAATACACACACTTCAGTGACAGTTTGACACACTTTAAGGGAGGCTTTCTAATGATACACACTTCAATAACAGTTTGACACACTTTAAGGGAGGCAGTCTAATGATACACACTTCAGTGACAGTTTGACACATTTTAAGGGAGGCTTTCTAATGATACACACTTCAGTAATAGTTTGACAAACTTTAAGGGAGACATTCTAATGATACACACTTCAGTGACAGATTGACACACTTTACGGGAAGCATTCTAATGATACACACTTCAGTGACAGTTTGACACACTTTAAAGGAGGCATTCTAACAATACACACACTTCAGTGACAGTTTGACACACTTTAAGGGAGGCTTTCTAATGATACACACTTCAATAACAGTTTGACACACTTTAAGGGAGGCATTCTAATGATACACACTTCAGTGACAGTCTGACACACTTTAAGGGAGGCACTCTAGTAATACACACTTCAGTGACAGTTTGACACACTTTAAAGGAGGCATTCTAATGATACACATTTTAGTGACAGTTTGACACACTTTAAAGGAGGCATTCTAATGATACACACTTCAGTGACAGTCTGACACACTTTAAAGGAGGCATTCTAATGATACACACTTCAGTGACAGTTTGACACACTTTAAAGGAACCATTCTAATTTTGAAAAAAAACCACAATTCTTCAGTGACAGTTTGACACACTTTAAAGGAGGCATTCTAATGATACACATTTCAGTGACAGTTTGACACACTTGAAATGAGGCATTCTAATGATACACACTTCAGTGACAGTTTGACACTTTAAGGGAGGCTTCTAATGACACACACTTCGGTGACAGTTGTTCAACACACACCAAGGGATGCCTTCCAATGATGTGCACTTCAGTGACAGCGACCCCTACCTTGATGCACTCTTGGCGCAGAACTTTCAGGCAGTCCATGGCCTTCCCATAGAACTGTTGTCCGAAGGAGTCGGTGACGATCTGCATTATGCGGTCCTGCATCTGCTTGCACGCTGTCAGACAGAACCCATCATCCCTCGTCAGTCAGTTCAGCACTGTCAGCACATTTTCTCTCCTTGTCATTTGACCAGTCTGTCTCTCCTGACTAATAATGTCACAGTTTGCCCTGATACGACCTTGGCCACTACCAGGACATTAAAAAAAAAAGGAAGTCTACTGTCCCTTTACTGTCCCAGCATTCAATGCCCAGTCATTTTCTACACTCAAGACTCTTAAGTCATCACACAGTTTCAATTTTTTTAAATTTTGTTTACAGCGTTAATGTCATTCAGATTCCTTGCAGGAAATCTTTCTTCCCTTTCTCGAGTATGGCCATAGGGGTTGTAACAGCAGCGCTACCTGTCCCACCAGATGTAGAATCACATGTGAGCGCAGTGAGTCTGCTCAAGAGCAGAGAACAGTGCTATAAAAAAAAAAAGCAATCATCATGTTCTGGTGTTTACCTGGCCAGCACCACAGCAGCAACAAGAGCATCACTACCCGTACCCAGTCCTACCAGTGTGTGTGATGTTCTGGTGTTTACCTGGCCAACATCACAGCAGCAACAAGAGCATCACTACCCGTACCCAGTCCTACCAGTGTGTGTGATGTTCTGGTGTTTACCTGGCCAACATCACAGCAGCCACAAGAGCATCACTACCCGTACCCAGTCCTACCAGTGTGTGTGATGTTCTGGTGTTTACCTGGCCAACATCACAGCAGCCACAAGAGCATCACTACCCGTACCCAGTCCTACCAGTGTGTGTGATGTTCTGGTGTTTACCTGGCCAACATCACAGCAGCCACAAGAGCATCACTACCCGTACCCAGTCCTACCAACATGTCTGATATTCTGGTATTTACCTGAGCAACACTACAGCAGCCACAAGAGCATCACTACCCGTATCTAGTCCTACCAACATGTCTGATATTCAGGTATTTACCTGAGCAACACTACAACAGCCACAAGAGCATCACTACCCGTACCTAGTCCTACCAACATGTCTGATATTCAGGTATTTACCTGAGCAACACTACAGCAGCCACAAGAGCATCAGTGATCACTAACCAGTCCTACCAACGTGTACCATCCAAACACATAAAAGGTTAAAAAGCATGCTAATTATTATAGCAAAGCACAACATGTAAATTGTCAGGGTAAGCCCCTATTTGAAGGTACAAAACAACACTTAAGCAACAGTTAAACAGTGAAAAAACGAGACGTAGAACACTTATCTGCTTTTGGTTGAGCTGTCTCCGTCTCTCCCCACACTACCCCTTTGTCTTCCTACACTTCTCATCATTTTCCTCCCTTCCCTGTGCAAACAAGCAGGGATGCTGTACACACCTTGGTCAAACAGATCCTCCTCCTTTCTGGAGATCAGGTCCTGGAAGTCTTCAATGGGAGTCACCGTGCCCACCTGTGACATTTATAAAAATGTTAGTCATACACAGATTCCACACATTAGTCACACAGACCAACTTGTTAGTCAAACACAACAATAAAGTGTCAGTCATGCAAAACATCAACATGTCAGTCACACACATCAACCTGTCAGTCACACACAGCATCAAAATATCAGTCACATGCAACATTAGCATGTCAGTCACACAATCAACATGTCAGTCACACAATCAACATGTTTGTCACACACCAGATCAACACATAGCCAGCCACATCAACATACAAGTCACACACACACATCAACATACAAGTCGCACACCACATCAACATGCAAGTCACACACCACATCAACATGCAAGCCACACACCATATCAACATGCAAGTCACACACCACATCAACATACAAGTCACACACCACATCAACATACAAGTCACACACCACATCAACATACAAGTCATACACCACACCAACACATCAGCCAGCCACATCAACATACAAGTCACACACCACACCAACACATCAGCCAGCCACATCAACATACAAGTCACATACCACATCAACATACAAGTCACACACCACATCAACATACAAGTCACACACCACACAAACCCACACACCACATCAACATACAAGTCACACACCACATCAACATACAACTTACACACCACACTAACACACAAGTCACACACCACATCAACATACAAGTCATACACCACATCAACATAGAAGTCACACACCACATCCACATGTCAGCCAGCCACTCTGACATACAAGTCACACACCACATCAATATACAAGTCACATACCACACCAACATACAAGTTACACACCACATCAACACATCAGCCAGCTACATCAACACACAAGTCACATACCACATCAACATACAAGTCACACACCACATCCACAAGTCAGCTAGCCACATTAACATACAAGTCACATACCACAGGCTGACATGGTCAACAATACACTACCTCTGCAAGAGAGAGAGAGAGAGAGAGAGAGCATGACCTGACCTGTGTGACCTTGGCACGAGTCATGCCCTCTATGCCTCCAGCAAGGTCATCATCCATCTTTGGTCGCTTGGCCCCTGATGCCTCACCTGCACCACTGCACAGAACATTAAAAACAGCGGCAATGCTCACAGTTAAACAGTTCTTGGATTTGAACCTCCAGCCAACTGCACAGGATCACCTCAGGATGAGAGACACATTCCAACTCCTTCTGCACCGGTTTCAAAGACATAATTTTTTTAACCCAAATCACAAGCAGAAAGCAGGTTCCCAGTTCTGGACACAAGACAGTCAACAGCAAATACAAGAACTCAAAATAGTCAACAATAGGCATTATACCTCAACCTTTACATTTCACTTTATTAAAAAGTGACCGAAATATCTTCAGACAAGTTCCTGACAACAAATTCTGCATACAATCAAAAACACAAGCACAAGTCAAGTTCACTGCCATGATACACCCTATCTACATAATTTCACATTTTCATTTTTTTTTTTTACCAGTTGTGAATGTTGTAAGTAAACATGGTGCTTAACGTCCACAGAAACCATAAGGCTTATTAGGAAGGAGGGGAAGGGGGTATGGAGGTGGGGGGAGAGTGAGATTATATACCTATCACTACACTGTCACCACCAGAATGACTAAGGTGGGCAGTGACAAAAGCCATTTTAATGTTTCATTAATTGTGAGGGACAAAGTCGCAAGACAGTGTCCACAAACCACAACTTGTGAAGAGAAAGGAAAGCTGAAGCAGATTCGAACTGAGGTCCCTCTGCCTACCAGCTTAACACCTTACCGCTAGGCCAAACCAGCTCACAAACGTTGTAATTGTTTTGAAGCCTATTTATACCCCACAGGCTCCCAGCACAGGAACCTGCATCAATCACCAGTGGAAACGAGCAGAGCAACCTGTTTTATTCTGCAGGCCGACATGGGAACCTGCTATTCTGCAGGCCGATGTGGGAACCTGCAATTCTGCAGGCCGACATGGGAACCTGCAATTCTGCAGGCCAACGTGGGAACCTGCTATTCTGCAGGCCCACGTGGGAACCTGCAATTCTGCAGGCCAATGTGGGAACCTGCAATTCTGCAGGCCAACACAGGAACCTGCTATTCTGCAGGCTGATGTGGGAACCTGCAATTCTGCAGACCAACATGGGAACCTGCAATTCTGCAGGCCGATGTGGGAACCTGCAATTCTGCAGGCTGATGTGGGAACCTTCATCAGCCACACTGAACACAAGGGAAAAAACTGGGGAGAGGTTCGTTAAAAAATGTTGAATGGACCAGGAAGGCACAAATTACTAAAAAATTAAGTCCTGACCGTAGTCTGAAGCATGCACAGCTATAGTCAGTCTGACCTACTCCAGGCTTTAAAGGAAGAACTCGACAGCTTTTGGTTCTCAACAAAGGAAACTTTCAATTTCTCTGTCTGCAGTACGCTGCAGGAGGTTTTCAATGTGACACCAATAAAGGGCTAAATACACAACTACATGAAACAAGAAAGAAGGAAAGTAATATCTATGATTCTGTTTGTTTGAAATGTACGTTAGAGTGGTTTTTGTCATAAGATGTTTGTACAGCACAGTGAGTTTAACTCTGGTTAGAGAACAGCGCTTTATAAGAATCATTTATTATTATTATTAACTTGGTGTTTTATGCCCAGTCAACCAGTACAGTTATATGAGGGTGAGAAAGAAGTAAAAAAAAAAGTTTTTTTAAACAGCCAAATACACAAGTATGTGAAGAAGAAACAGATTTTTTTCTTCTTCTCCTTTTTGTTTTTGCGTTGATGAATAAAGAAAGAAATACTCAAAAAGATAAACAAGAAATAAGCAAATAAAGCAAAATACTGCTATTTTCCTTAAAAACAAACATTACAACAACAACAAAAATTCATTGTAACAGAAGGCTTACTTTTCCTTAAACATGGTTTCTCCAGTCGTGTCCTCCTTTTTCTTGACCACCCTCTCCAACTTGAAGACTTTCTGCAGTTTCTCTACGCCTGCCTGGCACGCTGCCTCCATTGCCTGGGGGCGCTCCAAGCTGCGGGCAATCAGGGGGGACAATTCTGGGATAGGGTCATCAGGGTGCAGGGCCCTGTGCTGCAGACACTGTGAAGAGGTAGAGTGAGACATTTAGTACAGCTGCAGCCATGGTGTTTAGTACAGCTGCATACACTGGAAAGAGGTAGAGTGAAATGTTTAGTACAGCTGCAGACACTGGTGTTTAGTACAGCTGCAGACACTGGTGTTTAGCACAGCTGCAGACACTGTGAAGAGGTAGCATGAAATGTTTAGTACAGCTGCAGACACTGTGAAGAGGTAGTATGAAATGTTTAGTACAACTGCAGACACTGTGAAGAGGTAGACTACCGTAGAGTGAAATGCTTAGCACAGCTGCAGGCATTGTGATGAGGTAGAATAAGATGTTTAGTACAGCTGCAGATACTTCTGTTTAGTACGGCTGCAGACACTGTGCATGTGATGAGGTAGAATGAGACAAGAGGCAGACTGATTCACAGCAAGAGGAACAGAGATGTACATCAAACTGATGGACAGCGAGACATACAGATAAAGAAGGAACAAAGCTTTCGAATGATTCCACCAAACAAGGAATCCTGATGTACCACATAGGTTTAAAGGCTTCCAGCCCTGATCCCAGTCATGGGGTTCAGCGTCAACAGTAATGAAAGCATATCATCCAAAAAAGTGACCACATATCAGTTACCTGATAGATTCGCTGGTAGTAAGGGTTGAAGGTCAGTTTGGGTTTAAAAGCCTCCGTGGGTTCTCCATCTTCATCTCTGTTGGAACAACATCACAATCTGGTCAGCAGTCAAAAAGCCTACACCTGCAGTCTGCTCAGCAATCAACACTCCTACACCTGCAGTCTGGTCAGTGGTCAACAAGCCTACACCTGCAGTCTGCTCCACAATCTACACTCTACACCTGCAGTCTGGTCAGTGGCCAACAAGCCTACACCTGGAGTCTGGTCAGCAGTCAACAAGCCTACACCTGCAGTCTGCACAGTAGTCAACAAGCCTACACCTGCAGTCTGACAGCAGTCAACAAGCCTACACCTGCAGTCTGGCCAGCAGTCAACAAGCCTACACCTGCAGTCTGGCCAGCAGTCAACAAGCCTACACCTGGAGTCTGGTCAGTGGCCAACAAGCCTACACCTGCAGGCTGATCAGCAGTCAACAAGCCTACACCTGCAGTCTGGCAGCAGTCGACAAGCCTACATGTTTATGCTAAGAGAGATGAATAAAGAAGGGGGTGGATCTGGGTAAGGGAAATTCAGCAGCATGGCCCCTCCCCTGCCAACCACTCCCCCCCCCCCCCCCCCCCCCCATACCATCACTGAAACGTAATCTTTTTAGTTAGTTGGTGCTTTGAGCCCAGTCAACCACACTGGCTTATGTCAGGGCTAAAAATAAACTTCAATTTATATCCTAATTACTCACTTTAAAACATTTCCAAAAACAACTGAAAACAGCTCTTTAAAAGCAATCTGCTGCATTTTGGTACCAACAGTGATTATGAATAATCTGATGTTTAACATATTTTCCAGCATACACAAGCAATCATTGTGCAGGCAGGTAAAGCGTGAGTCCATGCATATGCATCTCCGATCTGCAGAAACTTGCGCAGTTCTGAATATTTCTCACCCCTGACACAAGCAGAGAAAGAGCTTGTCACACCACTGGGCCATAACAGTTGCCATGGTGATGATTTATGACAGTGGTCATTTACTTACACAGCCGCTGATGTCAAATCCATCGATGTGATAAGACTGTCCACCGCATTCAACTGTTCCTCTGGAAAACCAAAACATAGTGCGCAATCTGTAAGTAAGTAACTTGATGTTTTACGCCCAGTCAACCAGTACAGTCATATCAGGGCCAAACACATTTTGTCAGCACACAATAAATGTTAAAAATAGCTACATGCTAAAGCTGGTATATAGTCAGATTTTTTTTTTAAACAGACTTAAACTGTGGGTAAAACACAAACAGAACCAAAAATGATCTGAAAGTTCATATTTTGCCAAAACTATTCATTTCTTCCAGGAAGTTAAAGATGTTATCCAGTGGTGTGTCCTTGAATAAAATCCAGTGACTGAGCTGTAAAATGTCTCTCTCATATCTCAATAAGATCAGAACAAGAAAGTAAAATATGTTTCCTGGTTAGCTGCTTATCACATGTGACACACATTGGTGGCTCCTTTCCCTTCATTTAAAAGGAATGAGTAACATAAGAGTGACCATTGTACAGCTGTCGCCTGTGGTATCACCATATCTTCCCTTCTGTTATTCAGAGGACATCTTGAAATGTGTCGGAGCAGAACTGTATTGTTTTCTGGTCAAAGGTTTGCATTCAACTGATTCCAAAATTCAGGTGTGCCACTTATAGTACAGCCACCCCTTTAAGCAGACAATCATTTGTTGTTGTATTTTTATTTTGCATTGAACTGTAAAATGGACATGTCTCCTAATAAAAATAATAATGAAGATTGTTAGTCTGAGTTTCAAGGTACCAGATCCTACCTATGGGGGTGTATTTCTTGTCGGCAATGGAGCTTCCTATAGTACTAAACATACTGAAGACTGTGTTTAAACACACCAAATCCTACCTGTTAGGGCATATTTCTTGTTGGCAATGGAGTCTTCCTATACTACTAAACATAATGAAGACTGTGTTTAAAGACACCAAATCATACCTGTAGGGGCGTATTTGTATTGTTGGCAATGGAGTCTTCCTATACTACTAAACATAATGAAGGCTGACAGTCCAAGTTTGAAGACACCAAATCATACCTGTAGGGGCGTATTTGTATTGTTGGCAATGGAGCCTTCCTATACTACTAAACATAATGAAGGTTGACAGTCTGAGTTTGAAGACACCAAATCCTACCTGTGGGGGTGTATATGTATTGTTGGCAATGGAGCCTTCCTATACTACTATACATAAGGAAGGTTGACAATCCGAGTTTGAAGACACCAAATCCTACCTGTGGGGGCGTATTTGTATTGTTGGCAATGGAGTCTTCCTATACTACTAAACATAATGAAGGCTGACAGTCCGAGTTTGAAGACACCAAATCCTACCTGTGGGGGCGTATTTCTTGTTTGCGGTGGAGTCTTTCTTCAGGGGCAGTGAACCAAAGGTGTATGTTCTGATGTCTTCAGCAAACGGTAGCTCAATCCAATACAGGCACTGAAAACACACACACAGAACAGAATCAGCTTATTCAAAACATTCATATTAATGCTATACAGCTCATGACCACAGACTGGCGTCCATTACCCCACAGTAATGTTTCTTTTATACTCATTTTGTGCAACGGTATGGAACTTATCTTGGTACTCTTCTGTGTCCCTTCCTCCCCTCAATATACACACACATGCAAATATTTCACACACATCCCACCACTGTAATACATATTATGGTCACACACACACGCACACACCATACCCCTTCCACACCAACCCACCTCATATCCTGCCTTAATCTGTGGCACGAGACAGCCAATGTGAGGAGAACTGCGTGCCGCATACACACGACGAGCGATGGCCACACAGTTGGTCTCGTACAGGGCGTTGATCAGGCTTGAGAGAGCTACTGCTGCTGCCTACACACACACACAATCACCGCAACATAAAACAACAGTGGACACACACGCACATGCACACAATCACCATCACATGAAACAACACACACACACAACCACCACTACATCAAACTACACACACACACATACACAATCACCACCACATCAAACTACACACACACACATACACAATCACAACAAACTACACACACACACATGCACAATCACATGAAACAACACACAGACCTGTTTACCCCCGAAATGCACAAGTGTAGTTTGGGTAGTCTAAATGTGTAGTCAGGAGCTACAATGTGTAGTCATAGTGCATCAGTTGAAACTGGAATGATTTATCATTCACACATTCAGATTCTCATTCTCACTCAACGAGTCAAAATAACACACAAGAAACTTGTCTATGCAAGCTTAATAAAACAACAAATACAATTATTTTGCTGTAAAAGTGTAGTGTATTCTTTATTTCTCTGTTACAAATACAGATAAGATAATCAGTTTGTCAAACACATGCACACACACATACAATCAAGCACATGCACACACACACACACACACAATCAAGCACATGCACACAGTTCAGTTTGCCGGTCACCCAAAGCAATGTGTAGATTCCACCCCCTCCATATACAAACAACCCTGGCTACAAGTGCCCTACTCAGCAGCCTTTTCTGGACCTCACAACAGCGTGAGCAGTTAGTAGTTAGTATTGGGAATTTAACATCCTGTCACCTATGCAAGGTCACCTCAGGACAGTCAAACTCAGGTCATAAGCAAATGGACATTTCATAACTCTTCTTTTATATTATATATACCCTTTGCCAGCTCACACCACAAAACCAACCACTCCATAAACATAAAACAAAACTTACATACACGAACATCAAACTTTCAAATAGTTAGTCCCTACAGCACATAAGGCTAAGGGCCTGCTGGTTTTGTCAACCATTCTGTCTAATTTATCGATACAAATGCAAAAAAATGAAATCGGTTTGCTGCATTAAAACAAGAGAGGGAGAAGGGCGCAATCTCTAACTGAGGCTTTTGGTGTAAGAGCTCTTGAGTTCACTCAAAGACACATCAGAAAGCTTCTGCACTGATTCTACTGGACAGCACGGTGTGGACTTTAGCACCAGCAGACTTTCCATCGTCGATTCTGCCAGGCTGGACCTCTGTGACGTTCTGTTTTTTCTAACACACGAAAAAACTCGCTCACAGTGAACACTGCCATGTGGCACTGTCAGGATCCCTCTCATCACAAGGGAGAGTTCCCTAAGCTGCCCGTCTTCCAGCTTTCCTATACTGTTCCTGGTCTTGTCGATACGGTCACCGATGCATGCCACATCCATGACTTGATACAGTCCAAACTGCTCTAAGACCATATTTACATCACAGCCACTGCGCAGCAGGCATGGAAATCGCAGAAGGAAAAATATCTGACTCTGATCTGAAGCTTCTGCCTGTGATGTGGCATCAACCACCTCCGCATGCTGCAGCAGAGGATCTGCCAGGGGAAGATGGGAATTCAAGTAGTCTGCAACAGCAATAAAGTATCCAGGGGCATTCTTGAAGAACTCCACCACCCGAGCATCTCGAAAATGGTTGGCCGTCTTGTCCTTCAAGAATTTCTGGGCAGCTTCACCAATCACCAGCTCACTGTTGGCCTTGATGTTGTATGGCAGCTTGTACTCCACATCTTCCAATTTCTTGTGTAGCATGGCAGATGGCTTAACAAACTGGCACAGGGTGGCCCTGAGCAGGCGCTGGATTCCTTTCCTCAGTAGATGGATCACTGGCTCTTCAGCCTCGAATGTGCACAAGAAGGTTTCAAATACTTTGACAGTGTATGCCAGGAACATGGTATACAGCTGGTTGGTTGGCGACCTTACAAACTGGAAGATCGTCTCCACTTTGCTGATGGCATAGCTCTCTGTTGACTTGGACGTCTTCAAGGCATCTTTCTCTTCACTGAAGAAGTCCTTCAAGGGGTTCCAGTTCTCCAGCAGTCGGCTGAGGCACCTGAGACAAACAATTCAAATCAAACGAGTATGAGGATTAAACGGACTGAGACAAGGGTAACTGGAGAAGATAGTTGGTTATTGTGGCTTGATGCAGTTAAAACAGGACTGTGTGGACCTCAGGGTTATCAGAAATACAAAAATATTAAAATCAAATAAGGATTAGAAGAATTAGGCAGACAAGTAAAACTGAAAATGATTGGTTAAACATGGTGATTGATGACCTCAGGTGATTGAAGCCTAAAATATCAAAATCAACAATAGAAACCTGAAATACAAAATGAGCATACTTGGACCTAGCAAAAGCCTTTGATACCATCTCACACAACCTATTTGCAAAAGGACTCGAAAGACTGGGAGTACCCTCCCAGTTCATTAGAGTAGTGGAAGACTTCTACGAGGGCGCGACCACAACCTTCGCAACAGCGGATGGAGAAACAAGACAAATATGCATCAACCAAGGAGTCAAGCAAGGAGACCCCCTTTCTCCAATCCTGTTCAACGTGTGTCTGGACCCCATGTTTTGCAGCCTCGAAAGAGACGGCAAAGGATGGGGATGCAACGGGACAAAGATCACAGCCCTCGGATACGCCGATGACACCGCAGTGCTGTCCGACTCGAGAGCTGGACTCGAGAAAAACCTAGCTTTGGTGAAGGCCTACTGTGACCAAGTAGGCCTGCGGCTTAATGTGAACAAGTCGTACGTCTTCCACATTCAATCTGACGGAAAGACGTTCACGGTCAACGACACGAAACCTTATGAAGTCGATGGAAGGCAGATTCCATGGGTGAAACCGGACGAGGCGACTAGATACCTCGGGAAGATGTTTGGGCCATGGGGAGGAATGTCAGTTCCTAACCTCAAAC
Source organism: Alviniconcha marisindica (assembly GCA_018857735.1). NCBI lineage: Eukaryota > Metazoa > Mollusca > Gastropoda > Provannidae > Alviniconcha > Alviniconcha marisindica. Next base: position 115,456 of record JABMCL010002902.1, read on the forward strand.
TTCAAATCGAGAAGTGGGCAAGCAGCGTTGCCGCTGCACCACTAAAGCCACTGCAGGCGCTGGAAATCTGGAGAGACACGATCCTGCCAAGAATCAAAGCCAGGATACTCCACAGCCGGCCAAGCCTGACAATGCTAAAGAGTCTAGACGTACAAATCCGTGGACATGTGAAGTGCCTCTTGCACCTCCCGGAGCAAACAACAAACGCCCTGATCCATGCTAGGACCAGAAACGGAGGCCTCGGCATCATAAGCCTCGAGGATTCGATCCCAGAGTTGACCATAAGAGGTCTACACAGACTCTGCCGGAAGGCAAAAAGCGAGACGATCAGGAAGCTAGCACTGGAACTCGGCGTAAGCGAGACGCTTGAAGACATGTACAAGAAGTTCCCTCACTACAGACCGGCGGAGCCGGGAAATAGAAAAAAGGAGGAAGAAGACCCCACCAGGGACAAAGCGATACCAAAGGACAAGTGGTGTGAGTACCTGGCCAGCCAGACTACTCAAGGAATGGGCTCCGCTACATGGATGAAGTACAGGGAATGCAATTCCTGGATCCGTGAGAAAACTTTTACAGACGGAGAAGCCATCGACGCCCTTCTCCTGCGGTCAAACTGCGTCCCTACTAGAGAATGTATCGGCAGATACACGCCATCTACAGACACGAAATGCCGACGCTGCGGCATGACCATTGAGACATGCGGTCACATCTCGGGCTGGTGCCCCTCAGTCAAGCGCAGCAGGATCCTGCGACACAATTCATTGTGCAAGATCCTCGGAAACAAGGCGCAGAAACAAGGCTGGACGGTACACTGGGAACCGATTTTCGACGGGCCGAAAAGTTGGTATTTCCTGTTGTGAAGATTACTAGATAAAGTTATGTTGATATTGTCAACTATTCAGACAATACCATATTTAAAAGTTTGCATAAACAGTTTTAATGGACCAAACGGACCCATTTTATACTCTAACAATGTACGAAAAATACATCAATTGTTTGTTCATACTTGCATCGAAAAAAACATAGAACTTTGTAGTAAAGCCATAAAAATGTGTAACCTTTTCCATGAAAATAAAATCCACCTCCAACTGCTGTGGTTAATTATGACAACTCACCTTCCGATGCTAAGCCAGCGGGTGCAGATGTGCTTGAGGATCTTGTGCTGGCCCTCGCCGTACACCTCTTGTGTCCCCTTGAAACGCTGCTTTCGGTCACTACTTTTGTTAAAGTAGTCAAATATGTCAATCAGGGCTGTCTCGAGCGGTGGCAGGTTGGCCGCAGCCTTCTTCCCACTGCTGTGGACCATGTGAAGACAGCACCCAGACGGGAAGACACTGGGCTGTTTGTCCTTCACAAAGGCATACACTCCTTTGTGCCTCCCCGTCATGACATTGGCGTTGTCACAGCCCAGGCTCAGGCAGTTGTCCCATGGAATGTGGCTGCTTCTTAGTTCAGCTTCAATGAGCTGGAAGATGTTCTCCCCTGGAGACACACAGGGGCCATATAGACAAAACAAAGAAAAATAAAATGTGCTTGTTAATATTTGTTTCAACTTAAAGCAGACTGCGCATATTGGGGCTGGGGAAAAAAGAGGGGGAAAAAACACAAAAAAACTGCTGCAGCACAACAATTAACAGTAACACATTAAAATCAGAAAAAAAGGAAATAAAGAGAACTGTCAAATGACAACAAACAGCACAAAAAATAAAGCAAAATCAAAGAAAACAAGTATAAAGAACAATAGCAAAACAACTGAAACAAAAACCTGTAATTTTTCCTTTAAATTTAAATACAAACAAATACTGATAAATACCACCACCACACTAAGTTCAGTTACTGAGTTAGTACCCAAACTTTTTAATCTGAATCAGTAAATAAGTAAAATCTCAATAAAAAGCTTTGTTTACTTTTACAAATAGTAAATTCATGCTTCAGTTCATCTACATTACATAGCAATAAGAAACTTACACAACATATTGAAAATACTGTTGTTTTTATTTTAAGGCCTAGGTACACTAACTGGTTGAGAGAGAGAGAGAGAGAGAGAGAGAGAGAGAGAGAGAGAGAGAGAGAGAGAGAGAGAGAGAGCTCTTCTAGCTGGAGTCAGTGCCATGGCATGGGATCAAGGTCAAACACCCGTCTCACTCACACACCCCCATCCCCCACACACAGTTGTACAGTACAGCATGTCAAGCTGAAGAGCCCCAGGGAATAACACATGTTCGCCCAGCTGCCCGGAAGATAAAGTAGAAGGCATGGCTAGCCACCGTTACTGACCTACATTTCCCATAACCATGGAGACAGTGAGCTAAAAAATAACCCTGCATGTCAGTGTCTGCCTGCACCTGTGAGAAACTAAAGCATAAATCTGTATGTGTGACTGTGAGACTGAATTGTATTACACAATGACAAAGGATGAGAGAGAACTCAAACTCAAAATCTTTCTTTTACAATAAACTGTTTTTAAAGAGAGAGAGAGAGAGAGAGTGAGAGAGAGAGTGAGTCATGAACAGTGAGAGAGTCATGAACAGTGACTGTAAAATTACTTACTTGATGCAATTTTCAAGTCAGGAAACATCACTTTGAGTTTGACTGTTTTTGTCGGCTTGTTTGCAGTGGCCAACGGAAGATTCCCATCCTCAATCAGTTGGCAAATCATTTCCTCTGCTCTGGCAGCGTCTCTTACAAGCATATATTTGGTGACCGTATCCTTCTTCAGGAAAAAAACTCCAATCAGCTGAAACTTTCCAGTTGCCTTATCTCACTCCATGCGGGACTTGCTATCCACATGTCGCTTGCAATCGAATCAGCCGCCATGCTTGCATGAGAAGTCCGATTTGCAAGTGGTGCAAAACACAAACTTGCCGCCTTTCCTCGAAGGAACCAAACACGGATACACTTCGCGGTAAGCTTGGCAAAACTTCTGGGCTGGAATTTTCTTCTTTTTATTTGCTGCAGCAGCAGAACCTTTGAAAGCCAACATCATGACCAAGTCGTCTTCTGAAGAAGTTTCATGCTGATGCGCTCGCTTCCTCGACTCGGCCATTTTCTCTCAGCTGAAGTGAGTTTCGGCTGCGTTCTGAACCTATGTTCGCGCCAAAACCAGCGCCGCTATTGCAAGACTTGATGCACGCGTATCATAAGCAGGCAGACGTACACGTGAACACAGCACCATGTGTAAACTAGGATTGAATCAAAAAAGAGGACTGAATCACACTTGTCGCTATCGCGTAGCCGAAACAAAGTCCTTTGTGTAGTTTGTGTAACGCAAGTGTAGATGTGTAGTTTGGGCTCCAAATGCGTAGAGGTCTACGCCAAGTGCGTAGACTAAACAGGTCTGAACACATACACACAAAACACTACACACACACAATCACCGCCACATGAAACACACATACACAATCACCACTGCCTGACTCACACAATCACTACCACATGCAACACCACATATTCACAATCACCACCACCTGAACACTCACCGTCACATGAAATACACACAATCACCACCACCTGAACACTCACCGTCACATGAAACACACACAATAACCACCACCTGAACACTCACCGTCACATGAAACACACACAATCACCACCACCTGAACACTCACCATTACATGAAACACACACAATCACCACCACCTGAACACTCACCGTCACATGAAACACACACAATCACCACCACCTGAACACTCACCATCACATGAAACACACACAATCACCACCACCTGAACACTCACCGTCACATGAAACACACACAATCACCACCACCTGAACACACAATCAACACTCCTTGCACACACACATAATCAACACCACATGAAACACACACAATCACTGCCAAAAGAAACCACACACACACACAATCGCTTGCCACATAAAATAACACACACACACACACAATCAACACTGCCTGAACACATACACACACAATCATTGCTATATGAAACAACACACAGACATAATCAAAGCCAACCAAAATGCACACACAATCACCGCCACATGAAAAACCGTGCACATTATGATTATCACTGACACATCAAACAACATAATCACTATTTCAACTGTTTCTTTCCCTCTCTCGCACTGAATCACGAATTCATTATGCATTCATAGGATACGCATTCTACTGTTTCAAGATCAACAGACAATTCAACAGAACCTGAAAGGTGAACGCAAGTTACATTCCTCTGGGCTTTGGGTCGTACAGTGAGCGTATAATTTACAAGGTAAGCCTTACTTTATTATTTACACTTACACATAGATCCATTGTGCTTATTTATACACAAGCGGCACAATACTGCCATTGAAAGGGAGACATCACCATCCACATTCCATACCTACAGAACATGGTCACGCAGTTGACAAAATAATCTACAGCTTCTTACACAGTGGTTCGGTTGAAACATTCAGCAACGATTTTAAGAAGGTAGCTGCATGAGATCTGCATCACGGATGCTGGGGACAGCAGCTATTTGTCCTCCTGACAAAACACTCACCTCATCACCTTTCTCTGCTGAGATGCTGAGGCAACTGTCCCCCAGGTAGTGAGCTCTCTTCACCTGTCACCAAGACACAAGTAGGTCACAGCCACAGCTACTGATCATTCATATTCATAGACAACAGGACACATTCATATTCACTGAGAGTAAAGTCTCACAATGGGGTCAACACAACGCAGGGTCCGTCAGCAAGACAAGCTGTAAGGTCTTCACCGTTTCAGTTTTATCAACAGACAAGGACATGGATGTGGCCTTTGACTGTTGGAGTATCTCATAATATCACAGACTGCACCAGGTCTCGAAATTCTTGCTGCTCCAATGGTCCACGACCACCAAAACTGCTGGTGGACCAGGATAACCCTACCTGCCACTCGTTTGCTGAGTTCACCTCAGTACTTAAACCAGTGATGGGCACTGACCGTCTAAAGCGAAGCAATACATAACGTACCACACAATCCATATCAGCACTGAGCAAAGGGTTCTGAAAATAGTCTCTTTTGCAGATGCTTCTGAATTCACCCAACTCGAATCACTAAATTAAAAAGAAACTCTCCGCTATATCTCTGTAGTTTGTTCCATTGGTGGTCGCTCCCACGTTTTTCAGGTACCAGTAAAAATTACAAGGGAACAGCCAGACCAAAGTTTCAGGGAATTTCTAGCCCTGCTGCACCCCAAACACCTAAAATACACACACACACACACACAAATTCCCACTCACTGTTTTCTTTTGAAGGAGCATTACTCAAGACTAGCATTTCATGATTTCCACTCACGTATTCAGCCTTGGTGAAGCCCAGGACCTTGAGGCATTTCTCAGACTGATATTTCATGCTCTCCTTGTCTTCTGCCGACATTGGCACCCTGTCACTTCCATAGCAGTACCCTGTAGAGAGAGTCAGTTATATAGAGGGGTTGCAAATATGCAGAAAAACTGTTCTGCCTCAGCAAATTTGCAGACTGTGTGTTTGTGTCCTAATAAATGTTCTTTTGAATCATTCATTTATTTGGATCTTGCACATGAATGGACCATGATCGCCCACCAAAAATCAACCTGAAAAATCGCATAGTGTATTAAGAGGTAAAAATGTGCTGCTCAAAATCAGAAGATGGGAAGCCACAGTTAACCTTCCACAATGTCCTCCTTTTCCACTTCTGTTTCCTCCTCATCATCCATGTGGTAGGTTCTGTCTGTCTTAATGACCATGTCCGGGTCTTTAGCGTAAACCTTCTTCCACGACTGCTTCAGCTTGAATTCCTTCACCTGCAAACAACACCAGGCTCAATGCAGTTTTACAGCCTGCAGTTACGAAACTGCATTAAAAAAAATACGCAGTATATTTCTCTGTGAATATTATTCACATAATGGTTCTCACCTGACAAAATGCCTGAAGAGGACAACCTGTTTCAAAAGTCGCCACCATCTTAACCCACTTGGCCCCAGACCAGCCGCTGCGCTTTCGCTACGAAATCCCTTGTGAAGGGAAGTAGCTGTGTCAAATGATCCCAGTATACAACTTTAAAAATCAATAATAATAAAAGTTTCAGCTCACTTCGTATTTTTCCCAGTTTGCGAATACAGTGTTCTTGTATATATATCCAACAGGTTTTGATATTTTTCACCAAAAAATCAAAGCATAAGAAAAGAAATCCCAAGTCAGAAATGTATGCATCTGAATGTCAGGCTTTTGAGGGCCTACGGTGTAACCGACTTTGCAAAATTTCCAGTTTGAATCTCCAAAGATGAAGCTCCGTGAGTTTGTTAGAGTGCCCATGGTAAGCGACTGAGCCAAATCTCAAAGGATGAAGCTCCGACGTCATTGCTAACAGTAGGGCTTTTGTTTATTTTCGGCCATCTATCACCTGTCCACCTCGCAACTTTGAAAATTCACCGTGTCTCTCAAACTTTGCTGAACTTTGAACAAACGACATCGCCGGAAGTAGTAAACAATAGCGGAAACGAGGCTACAAGTCTCACGAGAATCCCATTCCTATCTGCATAAGCTGAGATGCTAGTATGGAGCGTCTGCTAGCTGGCTGCTACTGGGCAGTCTGGGGTTTCGCGGTAAGGAAAAAGAGTGGGCAGTGACAGGCGGTCTGGGGCCAAGTGGGTTAAGAGTGGTTGCCTTGACACTGATGTGGATTGCTAGTTATCGGGGCTAATTCCACTTTCCTTGGCCTTAAAGCTGATATTTCTATGCAAACAATATCAATTACAACGTAAGTTGTTTTTCACTGCTACTCATCAACAGCAATGGGGCCATTTACACTATGGCCTGGGGCAAGTTCAGGCATGGATAGCATTTACATCTGTGATCTAAAGCAGATTCGAATAAAAAATCTCAGGTCATTATCATTTCAAACGTAGCATCTGCTTGTTTTACTTCCGGACTGCAGCTCTGTGATCAGACAGATGATGACATAAAATGAAGTGCAAGACACACTCAGCCCTACTCCAAAGCCAATGTAACCAGAATGGGAAGAGCCTAGACCAAACCAGAATGTGAATAAAGCCCTGATGCAACCAGAATGGGAATGCACAGGCTGGGTCCATTCATGAGTGTCACTATCAGCTAGCATTGTCACCATGCTACCATCAGTGAATGATGCTCACCTTGATGAAGCCGTTGATGGGGATGCGGAGGTTGGGTCCCACCTCAAGCTGGCACTTCCAGGCAGTGGGTCGCACCTGGCGAGACTGGAAGTAGCTGAGTGCCGGCAAAGCTTCACTGAAAACAAGTGACAAAGAACGTGTTTTTGTGTCAACAGAAACTGAGTTTGTTTTTTCTTAGACTTTAAATGCCCAGTCAACCACACAGGGTGACTTTGGGATAAACAAACGCTATTTCAAATCACACATTTCAGACCCACGTCAGGGCAAACAAAGCTCATCTAATCACACACACATACACACAAACGAAAACAAAAAAAACAGGCTCACAGTTTTGGACATAAAATAGTGTAAATATACAGTTTGATATTTTCCAACTGGTGAAAGACATTTTGTCTTTCTCCAGGAATTAAAAAACAAACTAAAAACGTCCAGTACCACATATGTATTCTTGAAGAATGTTCTGAACAAAACAGTAACTGTCTCACTTGAAGGAGTAGCTGGCCCCGTTGGACTTTTCCACGATGTACTTGGCCATGGCCTCCCCTGCGCGCTGCTGTGGCGTCTTTTCCTTTTTGTCCCTAGCACCCGCACCCCCTGTGTCTCCTTCCCCCACCCCAGATGTTCCTGAAGTCTCGTCCTCCTCGTCATCAAGATTCGGCCCTCTGAAAACATCAGATAGTGGAACCTGTACATACATGAATGTTACCAAGCAGGTATGCTTCCTGTGTGTGTGTGTGTGTGTGTGTGTGTGTGTGTGTGTGTGTGTGTGTGTGTGTGTGTGTGTGTGTGTGTGCAAGTGTACAGGTTATATTTACTGAAAATGTCTCAGGCAGACAAAATCTGGCGTTGCTGAGAAATGCTTGGAAGACGTCTGTCACTATAATGAACATGAATCTATGCATTTCACACCAATCAAAAAAAAAAGGTGTCATTTTACTATCAAAGATATTATTCCATGTCATATAACATACACAGCTAGAAGATCCTCAGGTTATAGTTTTATGCCATTGGAGGAACTGATTCACATTCAGCTGACAAACAAAATTTGTGATAGAACATTCTGACCCTTGTTTATCACCAGGACAGATACAAATTAAGATGAGCAGAATCTCTGATGGTGTGCCAGTGGTGTGTGTGCATTTGTGCGCTGTCTATGCATGTGTGCATATGTCAGTGTGAGTATATGTGCAACTAGCAATGAAGGAAGGTAGACGTACACCAACTGACACAAAGTTGTTCTCTACAAAGCAAACACACTCCTACACACATGCACGCACGCACACACACAAAAGCAACAAACAAAACAGGGCCAGCAATGAAGGCAGGCAGGCAGGCAGATGCAAACCAACTAACATGAAGTTGATCTCCACATTGAACTTCTGGATGACATCAATGACGGTCTCCAGCTGGTCATCGCCGAAGGGACTGGCAAGGTCGCTCATCACAATCAGCCGCTTCGAACCAAACCCACGCTTTCCTCTGAACAGTCCAGAATGTCCATTGTACAGACAAAAATGAATCAACACAGGAAAGAATGCCATAATGAATGGATGAATACAATCATTTGTTGTTGTCCGCTATTATATAGTGCTATTAGAATGAATGGCTGACGACAAAGTACAATGAATGAAATCATTTCCTGTTGTTTGCTATTATATAGCGCTATTCTCCGCTCTTGAGCAGACTCACTGCACTCTTGTCAAATGCTGTTCTGAAGGACTATTTTCTCTAGCACATTTCTAAATATCCACTGAAGAGGTGTACTTACACCAAGTTACAGAACATTTAGTTGTTACATGGCTGGTGCAGCATGAAACTGCTGACCCCTTGGCGCACATTCTGTGTACACCATCCAACCATCTCATAGTTATACTAGTTACACTCTTAGTCTTACAGTGTCACTTCATTCAAAGCCATATAATGATATACATAGGGTACATGTGTGTTCAGGTGTAACCTGCCCCCTGCACTTTTGCAGAATGACCAGGGTGTTTCACATGCTACTGTGGTAGCTCAATCAATCACTGAACTGACTTCACACGATCACTCCCAGCAGGGCCCCAGCCATCCTGCCAAAGAGATTAACCCATTCCATCCTATGCCCAACAATTTGACAACAGTAAAACAAGAGCACTGCTCTCCCCCCATGCCCTACAAATGATTGGACGAATAAACTGTAAACACACTGATGAAAACTGGAAAGCGTGATAAAAGCATGCATGTGTTTATGAGGAAAAAGTGGGAAATACCTCTGTGCTCGCTTCAAGATCATCTGAGGAAGTGATTGATTCAAAGTGTTTGAACAAGTCTTGCTTCTTTCTCTGCAGTTTTACTGTTGTTGTTGTTGAGAACTATGAGGAAACAACAATGTAAAACACAAAATGTGCTTGGAAAAGTCTTTGCTGATAGAGAACACTGATTTCCACCCTGAAACCGAAGGTCTGAGGTCCACTTGAAGCGACAGCCCACACCCTACGACCGCTCGCAGCCGAGCTGATGCCAAAACGGAGGAGAGGGAAGGGAGATAGAGAATAAACAGGCAGAAGGTAGCAGACATAGCTATATATATATACTGACTGTAGACCACTCTCCAGATGATCCATCGCAACAACCATGGCATCGATGACTGGGCACCATCAAGGAAAAATGTCATTTTCATCATATCAATCAATCAATCACTAAAGGCTAATCAGAGCATGCAATGTCAATGAAATGCAACTGACAGAGGGAGCTAAAAAAAAAATATGTCCACCCACCCATCAAACTGAAAGCTTCACACAGCATAGATGAAGAAGTGCTTCCTCCTATCAACAGCAATGAATAAAAGACACACCCACACAATAAAAGTTTGCTACAATGCTGAAAGCTATGCATCACCAATGCTGAGGGAAAACATATGGGTACCCTACAAAATCCTGGTTGAGGAATGCAAAACTAATATATAGAAAAATGAAAGTGGCAATTTTCTCAAAATCTCTCCTTTTTCACTCATAAAATTAATAAATAATTATAACAATTATATAATGTTCATGCTGCTGAAAAAAAAGAAAAAGAAACAAGAATACATAAAATATAATTATGGCAGGAGAATCAACTGGCTGTTAGCGGCCACTCCTATGGGTATACTCCCCTGGACATGCTGGAGTGAAGGGAAACGACTGAGCAGACGAAGATCTCAAGTGTTGAGAAGCTTCAAACACTACCTGTGGGCACAAAGCCAAGGACATCATCAATCACCTGGAGGAGAGAGATGTGGAAAGAGGGAGCACTAGATGATCTTCCTTGAAAGGACGAGAGAGGGCCATTGTCAATCAAAAGAACATTGGAACCGTTTCAAAGGTGATGTTGGGGAAACTTCTGAGAGATGGGGTGGAGCGCGTATGGGCTTCTCTGAGTGCATAGATACCACCTTGAACTGAACTGAACTGTGGTCACTTGTTAAAAGAAGGATACAGTCAGCAGGGGTGTCACCTGGCTGAATGTCGTTCTGTACCATCTGCAGCAGCTCAAAGTCTGCCACGCCCAGATGCCGTGCGATGGTCACATGCTCGTAACTGTCGCCATCCACCAGTGGGTTGTCTGTGTCTGATGTGCCAAACAGCACCAAGGCTATCTCATCCTTGGATTCTGCAAACATCTAGAAAGGGATGAAGGTGGGTCAGGTAAATCAATGGTGGAGCCACTCTCCTAGTCATAGTCCGGGTTATTTTTCAACAAGAATGTTCAGTAATGCAGAGTAAAAGAGTCATTTATAAAATGCCTACAACTCACATGAGACTGAAGAGCACAATACAATAATACAATAATAGGGTTGATAAAACTATACAAAATTAAAAGAACAATGAAATGGCAAATGCTACTGATGTTAATAGATATTTATAAACAAATACACTTCATTCATTATCTTTTTTTATCCCTTCCAGTTCCACACTCTGGAACTGAGGAAGTCTGATATGTGTGCCAAACAGCCAATGAAGTCAACTTCTGCAGTACATGAATACTTTTATTGTTTTAACCATACAGTTTCACCGATTTGTGTGTTGACAAAAGCCACATGATCTATGAAATTCAAATGTGCTACAAAGCATGACATTTAAGTGTGGCCAAGCAGTAAGTTTCTAACAAAGCATATATTATTATATATATATATATATATATATATATATATATATATATATGGTATACACAGAAAATGTGAAAGTGACCCTGTGCACCTACCTTGCGTTGCAAGATCATTGTGATGGCTTGAATTGCTGTCTGCAGACTGGTTGCCTCCCCTGGTGGAGCGCTACTCATGGAGGGACCAACATCCAGGACAATAACAATCGCTTCCTAAGGAAATGTTCATTTGTATTAGTGATTGTGACAATGACATGTATTGACTACTGCACTGACTAAATTATTATACAGTAACAGTTAGTGGTCTGATTTGCAAGGTATACACTAATACAGTATACATGTCAGTATTTCATTTGTGCAAGCTGCCTTCTGAACATGCATAACCTGAACCCAGCAAAATGATAATAAAAATTGATATTAATAATTAACAACATAAGACTACTGATGCTGAGATAACTGCAAAACATCAGTCTAGTTCTGATTGGTCCCAAGAAATAAAACACCATTCAGGCTCCAGCGGGTCCAAATGGCCCCACGGCACATTTGACAATGACAATCATGACAATGTATTAATCTGAGCAAAGCATTTGTGCCACTCTAAAACTGAGCAGCTCAAGACGGAAATTCTTAAACCAAGGGCTGATTCCAGAACTGACTAAATCACATGTTCAGTTCTGGAACTGTCCACGTACAAAGTCAGGCTTTTTCAATCCTCTCCAAGTTAGGGAACACGTTCCACGAAAACAGTTGATAGTGAAGGGAAAAATGTGCTGATGAACTTGAAGCTGTTGCTGTGTTCCCATTTTGTACCAGAAGAGGCTGCCACACTACCAGAAACATGGCACGTCACATGTCTGTATCATATATTCCCATGGGAATCTGATTGCTTGCAATATCTCTTTCGAAATGGCTGAAGTGGCAGCATCACAATCACATGCTTCTTGAGTTCTAGTCCTAGTTCTACAATTTCTACCCAATAGTACTAGTACAGTAGTACTATCAGCTGACAGGAATTCAAATTACTTATTTATTTAGTTTAAATGTAGAACTCTTCTTCGAGTTTGAGCCAATGTGTCAAAGACAAATTTTCATTTTTATCAAATTTATGCACGATTGGATAATCATGAACTGATGAACATTATATAAATAATGAAGATTTATTTCATTTAAAATGTCTCTTGCACTAGCTGCAACTTGCACTGATTTTCATGAACCCAAGCATCATAATGAATACAGGTTTTATGGTAATGAAGTTGCAAAAAGGGTTATCTAGAGTTAGATACATCATGTGATCAGGCAAACAGGCAGTATGAATGTTGTAGAGTACAATCAATTCAATGGAGTATTTTACTTTGAAGTATACTATTATGATGGTACAGTTGTTAAAATGAATAACACTAACTGATTAACAGTGGCCTCACTGACATTGGACAATTTTCAGTTTTACTTTTACTAGTTTTAGTGTCCCAAATTATTGCTTTTGCTTCAAGTTCAATTTTTGTCTACTTTTGGGTTTCACATAGCACAGTTATACCCCAGGAGGCAGTCAGGAATTTCTGGGACATTTTAAATGCCATATTTGGTCACAAATATCATCAAAATCATTCTAAGAATCTAACACAATAACTGAATAAGTATAAACAGGTTACATAAAACAGTACCATTTAGTCATGTGTTTACACACGACACGATCCAGTAAATAAAGCCAAAATTTGCAAAAATGTGAGTTTGATTACATTTAGTATTTACAGTCTGTTAGTGTTACTGGCGTTAGTGCAAAAGGTAAGTACATGATCGATCATCTTGCTGACATTGGCTCTGAGGAATTATGCATTGCATTACTTTGAAACTAGATCTTATTCAAGGTCAAACATCAAAGTCCTGAGCATGTACATAATGAAACAAGTTAGACACATGCATAGACTTAAACAGTGTCAATATATTTTATATACTATGCATTATATGAAAAAAACTCACTTTTGTTGCACATTTTGGGGGTTTTCTGTTTACTTTGAATGATTCTGATGATTTTTGTGGCATTTAAATGTCCCAGAAATTTCTGACTGCCTCCTTGGATATATTAGTTATTACTTATTATTACTAATAATAATACTAGTCATACTAAATAATGGTAGTACCCAACGTGGTCACTGTTTCAGTGTTTGGAATGCCATTCTGATTCACTGATTCAGCTTTGCCTCTCTCTCTCTCTCTCTCTCTCTCTCTCTCTCTTGTATCCTCCAGAATCCGCCAATTAGCACTGTTTTTGTAACAGAAAAACGGTTCGGGACTGATGCTGGCACATGTGCGTTCGATCATTAACTAATAGTAATAACTGTAACTTGGTGTTTTACCAGTCAACCATCTCGGTTATATCAGGGCGAGGTCATTAACAAAACCAAAAAAGATCAACGATGGAAATAAAATGTGGCAACAATTCAGGACTATAAAATAGCAAGTTTACACTTTTTGCGTAAGTTGATGATTAAGAAAGTATGCGCGATCTGCACGAAAAATACATCCCCAATTTTCCGACGCTAAGAAAGAACCATAATACCGGCGTCCCGATCTTAGCCGGAAATGTGACAAAGTAACTAATGCCTGAAACTGCCTTTAACAGCATTCCGTGCATTATTCTGTTTTTCACTTATATTGATCATCAACTGCTCGTGAAAGCACACAAAGTTAAAAACACCAATCGAGTTTGCAAAAGAGAACTCTGCAATACCTTGTTTGCCGCCATTGTTGACTACCGTTCAAGGGAAGTAAGAAGCTGGGTGTCGATAGTTCTCTGTCCTTGAGTTTCAGTAGTCAGCACTACAACTAGTACGAGTAGGCCGCCCTAGTGGTCTCCAAACTAGGATCGTATAATTTTTTGTGAACGATCTTTGCTATCTCTGCCAGTACCCACTGAGGTAGCTAGCTCAGTGCCTGTACCTGCCTATATGGCCTTTGAACTGTAGTCGTTGGACTATGAGCACGCGTGCTATGGGCCTGGCGGGAAAGAGGCCGCACTGAGTTTGACTGACTCAGTGTGGAGTGACTGAGTGGCAGAACTGATATTCACTGATGTGAACCAGCGATCTGTCTAGTACACCTAATTAACTCGTGCAAAATTGTCCTTGCCAAACTATTTCTTTCGGGCTGAGCCGGCAAATCAGTCCAGATATTCGAACCGAAACGTGTGTGGCCTGAACCGGCAAAGGCCGCCACGGTATCACTGAATGCGTTTCAGTCGATCACTTGCCGCGTCGTAGTTTTTCCGAGTGTTTTGCCGGTTGAGACTAACAACTGTACAACATAGGCCTAATGCTCTTGACTGTATTTTGTCCAATGTGGCTATGCCAACACGATCTGGCCATGCTTGTTCGTTTTCGGACCCAGTGTGTCCCGGCCGCGGGCCGATCATATCGGTTTCAGTTGTAACGTGACAATAGTCCGTGACTGACTCAGCTGAATCAGTCAGCGGCGGCGGTTCGGCCCGCCGTGAACTTGACTAGCAAACTGGCAAGCGGCAGTTTGAACCAGGCTGTAGTCCATGCGTCAGTGATTGTTTCACTAGTGTCACCTGTAAGATTATTTCAGTCTTGGGCACTGTCGAGTCAAACTACGTAGACAAGTCTTGGCCGGATGCGAAAAACTGACTACTCAGAGCTGATATTCACTGAGTTACGCCGCCCGGCCGGTTAACTTGGCCGGAAATATCGTCACACACACACACACACACACACACACACACACACACACACACACACACACACACACACACACACACACACACACACACTGACGCACACACACACAGCGCAGCACACAGAGAATTACTATACACAGCCAAAAACCTGAGCAGTCACAAAAACAAAGGCGTGCACACATGGTAAACTTCCTGGATTTTATTCATAAAAGCTTTCATATAGCCTACAAAGAGTACACATACTATACATAGCCAAAAACTTGAGTAGCCACACTCAGAAACACAGGCATGCACACATGGTAAAATAACTCCATAAATTTTTCTTCTTTTTTCAAAAGACGGATGAAGAAGAAGATAAGAAAACAAGAAAACAGTCACAAAAAAATCGGGAAAGGTCAGTGACTTTTTCGAGGGAACCAAAAAACTTATCTGAAACAAAAACAATAAAAGTTCTGAAACAATTCATACTTTTTCCACACGATGAAAATGTTGCTTTCAGCAAAGGATAATCAGTGCCAGAACAACAAAACAAAAATTTGGAGCCTGTCTGTTGTGATTTGTATTGTGAAGACAAGGGCACTTTGCTTGAACTGTTCACAATAATTAATAATTAATACCACCGAGAATACATTTCAACAACAATCTTCGTTTTAAACGAACAGTCAAAAATGTAATGAGCTGTCAACACAGGGGTGACCGCTCGAGCCTTCAGTTACGTACCTGACACTAGAATGTACAACTGTTATCATTCTCTGATCCAGCTTAGCTCTGTTCCGGCAGAACCAAATGAACTAGATGGCAGCAAAGAGAGTGTAAACTACATGGTTTTTGCTCGTGGTGACTATCAGCAGCATGGTTTGACAGTCTGTAAGGATGACCATCAGTCAACCACGACTAAATAAGAAAATAAATCCTTACAAATACATCCTCTCTTGTTGTGTACGTGCTTTAGGCATAGGACCAGTCTGGTACGATTCTGGTCATGATCGTCAGAGCCACCTCTGTAGTCAAATTCACGAAAAGTAGAGATATAAAAACATCAATAAATATACTGAAATCCTCGTGCGAAATGTGTTCGCTGTCAACTCGATTACCACACTTCAACATCTCAGAGTCCAACTGTAGGTGGTCTGAGTGCCCAAAAGCTTTGTATATAGAGTACAAGTAAGCTCTTGGATTTTAACGTTCCGGCAACCGCACTGGGTTATCTCAGGACGATAAAAACACTATTCAAATACCAAATTCAAGAACCACATCAGAACCAACAAATGTCTTCAAATGGCGAACAAAAAAACAAAAACAAAAACACCCCCCAAAAAACACACACACACGAAACAACACCCAAAAATAATAAAAAATAATAAATAGTAATAGTAGTAGTAGTAGTAGTAGTAGTAGTAGTAGTAGTAGTAGTAGTAGTAGTAGTAATAAAACAGGCTCAAAGTATCACATAAAGCACAGGTCCGAAACATGTATAGTTGATATTACACAACTGGTGAAAGACAGCGTCTCCGTCAGAAACACAAAAATATCGTCTTCTTGGCTCAGAGGAACAACAAGAATTAATCATCTTAACGGATATATATAGCTTCTGAACTTGAATCTTGTTGTCTGAATGGAGGCTAATACATTTCGCCCGTAATTACATTATCACAAGTTAGTTAGCAATTGGATTTTAATGTCCTGTCAACCACAGGGTCACATCAGGAGAGTCAAACTCAGGTCATGGGCAAATGCACATTTCACAACTCTTCTCATATATAAATCTTTTGTCAAGTCAATCAACAGAAACCAATTACTTCGCAAACATAAAACAAAATATACACAAACATCAAACACAAATTTTCGAAGTGTTAGTCCCTTCAATATTACCCCTGCTAAAGAGTACATAAGGCTAGGACACGCTGGTATCATCGACTATTCCGCCTAATTTATCGAGATCTGATTAAAGGAGAATAAAAAAAGAAAAAGAAAAAAAGAAAGAAAGAAAAAGGATTGGACAGAAACAATAAAAAAAATAAAAAATAAAAAAAATAAAAAAGCTTTAGATCTGGCTCGGCATGTGGAAATGGCTGTGTTGACTGGTAAAATGCACGATGGTTTTAGTCTGAACCAAGCGTAAAGATAAATGCAATTTGCCGTTTTAGGTTGTTGGTGTTCCTTTTCCCTCCCCTCTATTTTGCTGTTGTTGTTTTGCGGAAATATTGCCTACACATAAAATAAATAAATACGGTGAGATTCTGTGCGAATCTCTACATCCCCTCTCGCTTGCCTCTTTTGATTGTACTTGATATCTCTTGTCATCAATAAACATGCGACACAACAACGTTTCGAAGCTTTTGTTCGGAATCAACCAGTCTTCTACTCCATTGCTATGCTTTGATTAGCCTATGACTGTTGTGAGGTAAACTCCACATGGCGGCCACTCTTCCAGTTGTTCGTGCGGAAGTGGTGTTTTGATTAGCTAAAGCTGATTAGGTAATTATCAACCCCCCAAAATTTGTTGCCTGTTATTCGAGGACAACGTTCACGACCGGGCAACAGGCAAACACGACATGGTCACGACACACTCACGTGATAGTGAACGTGGCAAATATTATTGTTTTGTTTTTTGTTGTTGTTTTGTTTACCTGAACAGTTTTGTTCATTCACATGTTACATTGATGGTATGTTTCAAAGCAAATTTCCTTTTAAGGACAATAAAGTATTCTTTCATCTTAAAACATGCAACTGTTTGATTCCAAGATTCTCCTTCATAAGTATAAACACTTAGTGTACGAGCAATAATATTTGGATACAATGTGCGAACAAACCGAGAGAGAGAGAGAGAGAGAGAGAGAGAGAGAGAGAGAGAGAGAGAGAGAGAGAGAGAGAGAGAGAGAGAAGAGAGAGAGACAGAGAGAGACAGACAGACAGACAGACAGACAGACAGACAGACAGACAGAGACAGACAGACAGACACACAGACAGAGAAAGACACACAGACAGAGACAGACAGACACAGACAGACAGACAGAGAACTGTATTTTAAAACACTAAACACATATTTCCGCAACTAAACAGAAAGGCAAAAGATATGATACATACTGATCTTTTTTCTTTTAAATCTTCCACATCCACGATTTCCGTGTTTGCATGATGCCACACGTATATTACATAACTTGCATTGCCCATTCCTCTCTGTTTGATTCCAAGATTCTCCTTCATAAGTATAAACACTTAGTGTACGAGCAATAATATTTGGATACTTTTTTTTCACTGCTGTAACGTCACACACGGTTCGAACTATAGACAAACAAAAAAAGCATGCTGAAATGCGGTCCTTCCTTTAGTCTTTGTGATGCTACTGTAACACAGAAATTAGACCAGGATCGCAAAAATTGGTGGCAAAACGGAAAAGACTGCAAATTCGTAAATGTTCGCCCTTACATAATTATAATATATATATATATATATACAAACAAAAACGTATGGAACAAAGTTTTTTGTCATCTTGTCGATGCATTTAACAATTATACAAAGTTTACGTACTCTTAAAAATATGTGCAGTTTTACATATCTGAAAGCAAGTGACCTTGAAAAAATGTCAAGGTCATCAAAAATGATATGAAGATTATTAAGATATAGTTCAGCAGTTACTGAAAAACCTCGCTGCAACAGTGTCTAAGAAATTGGGGTGTGTGTGTGTGTGTGTGGGGGGGGGGGGGGGGGGGGGTAATCACAACAACCACAAAACGTAAACGTAGAAAATGCGTCAACTATATGTATATCCTCGAATTTAGTCAAAGCAGAAATAAATAAATGAATTACAAAAAAGAAAAAAGAAAAAAAAGAGTATTACATGCACAATCTAGTATTTATATACTCTACAATCACGCAAAGTGTGACCTAGAGCAGATAGGAAATGACCAACATAAACACATAAAATTTGTTTCTCTTACTTACGGGAAATAATAACAATAACAATTTATTTCGAAAAGCTCCTAAACATCAATTTCATGAGCTCTTGCCGCTGTTCAAAGCAGTTCATCGTCATCAAATGTAAAATATCAAGACAATTTTTTTGTTTTTTTTGTTGAATAAAAAAAATCTGAAACAAAGACGACTACTAGCCTTCTAACGTCTAAACACATAAACAGTTCAAAAGAACGCTAATTTAATAGGAAAATACAAACCTGTGCGAATTTTTGGAGTAAGCCTCTTTTTCAAAGCCACAAAACAACAGTTAAAAGGTGAGAAATTAAAACATTGTATTTATCCGGTTTGTTGAATGCCTCGGACAATCAGGCAAAAACAAAAAGTACAACAAACTCGGTAAACACACACGCTATGCATATATCAACATACACGTATTCAAAGTTTGTTCTAAAACAGATATCAGTAAACTTTAGCTAATAGTAGCTAAAACACAAATAAAAAGGCAAACCTGTACCCAAACACCATCTAGCACTAGAACTAGCACTCGAACTCGAACACTTTAATACTCAAGGATCGTAAAGCATTAGATCCAGAGAAGTTAATATAACATCTAGCCCTTGCTATTTATTGCTACAGGTACACGTAAGCATGAACGGTGCCTACAAATATGCAGATTAGTAGAAACATCAGAACTGCATTTAGTTCACGAACATACATACAACCAAGGACTTACATGAATAGGTAGGTCCCTGAACACAACACTCATTTTAGGTAACATGAGAATGAAGGAACGAAAGGAAATAGTACATTTCGTCACACCCACTGACACCAAGGGCAAAAATAGCAGTATGTTTGGCAATGTTACATAGCACAACTAAAATTGTTTCATAAAAACAGTATCAAACAACATCAAAGATAAAAGCTTCAATCGAAAAATGCAAGCAACAGACAGTCTGAAAACGTCATAGTATGTAGTATCCACCCACGCGACAATGCAGTGATATCACTGGATCATTCAACAATCCACAGTGCTGTGCTGTGAGTGTGTGTGTGTGTGTGTGTGTGTGTGTGTGTGTGTGTGTGTGTGTGTGTGTGTGTGTGTGTGTGTGTGTGTGTGTGTGTGTGTTTGTGTTATGTTGGGGTGTGTGGTGTGTGTGTGTGTTGTGTTTTGTGTGTGTGTGTGTGTGTATACGTGTGTGTGTGTGTGTGGTGTGTGTGTGTGGTGTGTTATTCTGTGTGTGTGGTTGTGTGTGTGTGTGTGTGTGTGTGGTGTGTGGTGTGTGGTGTGTGGTGTGTGTGGTGGTGTGTAGTGTGTGTGTGTTTTGTGTGGTGTGTGTGTGTGTGTGTGTGTGTGTGTGTGTGTGTGTGTGTGTGTGTGTGTGTGTGTGTGTGTGGTGTGAGAGTGGTGTGTGTGTGTGTGTGTGTAGTGAGTGATGGTGTGTGTGGTGTGTGTGTGTGTGTGTGTGTGTGTGTGGTGTGTGTGTGTGTGTGTGTGTGTGTGTGTGTGTGTGTGTGTGTGTGTGTGTGTGTGAGAGAGATGTGTGTGCGTGTGTGTGTGGTGAGGAGGGACGTCTTGTCGCTGGTGTGGTGTGCTCGTGTGTGCTGAGAGAGTCCTGGGGGCCGGTCGTCGATCAGAACGTGCAGTGAACGACAGTCATGCTACCCGACGACAGCTGGTAACCATTCAGCACCTCGGTCAACCGCGATACTTCGTGCGCGGTTTTCATCATCAGACCTTTCCCCATCCTCTTGTGAAAAACCTCTGGCACCTGAAAGCGACATTCGTTATTAGTGAAGCATTCACCGAGCGGAAAGAGGGAAGGAGGAATGATGATTTTCCTTGTAGCCTAGTTCAAAATTATTATGTGTTTGAGTGCAGTGTTTCATCCCAAAACCAAAAAGCTTAGGCCGTATGTGCGCCGCTTCGGATTGCGTTTGGAAATGTCTTGGGTTCGAATCGCATGAGAGTCATGTGGGATGTTCCTACTCAGAGCTGGGTGTGCTAGTGCGATGGGCCCACTGGGAATTAAGGCCCGGACCGCACAGCCCAGATTCATCCACCTCACGGATGTTTCGTTGAGAGTGTTGCTCTGATTCAGTAATTGACCAGCAATGCTGGTGCCGCAGTTCCCTGGCCTGGTTATAAACACCGGGATATTATGACAGTAGGCGTGGTCTGCGGCCCTGTAATGTAGTATCAAACTGACATAGAACTCTGTAACATCATCAGAATTGTTTTTGTTTTGTTTTTCAAGTCTTAGCTTCTGTAGCCCTTCATGCCATGCTCTCGTCAGAGGTGACCTCAGTCTCGGTGTTCCTGCCTTTTTCCTTGCCTGAAGTGAAAAGATGTTCGGACATTATGCCGATTACAGACAAAAGTTTCGGACATTTTGATCATGTTCCGATTTTTCTCAAGTCCATGCAGTGTCTTTTAGTTTTTAAAAGAGTTGACTACACGTATCTCTGCCATTCTGTGCAGTGTACTGGTAGGTATTGATTGGTACTGACCCACAACAAATACCATGCTATTGGGCGGTTCAGGCGGGGTTGTTAACTCCTTTGACTTTTGCCCGGCATCGCTTACGTCCCTTGGCTGCTTTTAATTCCGGTGCGTACTTTCGTCACAATGGAAGGCGGTGACAGTAAATTTGCGAGATTTACATTGCCAACTTTAAAGGCATTTTTAGAGGCCCGTAGTCAGAATGTGTCTGGCAACAAGCAATAACTTGTTGCTCATGCTATAGGATGCCCCAAAACGCATTTTTTTCCACGCGAACTCGCGATCTTCTGGTCAGCCAAAACAATGACGCAAAGACACCGTTTTTCTACCCTCCATCCCCTTTCCCCGGTAATTTTTGCAACTGCAACAGTGGTGGCATTTGTACTGCCTCGCAATTCTGGGTTCAACTTCCGTTGTTATACACAGCGTGAAGCAACGCCTACTCAGAGATCGGCCCGGAAGTGACGCTGCAACCTCTCGCGACTTCTTGCGCGAAAGATTACAACGGTCATTCATTCGTGCAAACCAGCTTCACTGAACCGCCCAACAGAGCAGATCTGTGTGTATTATCCTTTCTCATCAACTGCGCTCTTCTTCGAACAAAATAATTTTCATACGCTATGGTTTTGACTGACTTGGCAAAAATCAAATCCAGTGCTGACGAACAAAATTTAAAAGAGAAAGAAGGAAAACAAGCAAAAGGGAAAGAAGAAAAGAAAAAGGAATAAGAAAAAGACGGACGAAGGCAGAACCAAAACATCTTCAGCCTCCATTACGTGTGGAATCTCTGATCTGATTGACGACACGTTTCAAAGCATGCCTTCAAACAGTAAGTAGAACAACTCTCAATGTGAAAGAGGTAGGCCTGCCTAACGTGCACCGTGATCACAAGCCGTCCTTCATAAAGGATGGCAACTACTTTCAGTGTTCTAAATCACTCTAATTCTGACTCTCGCCAAAGACGTGCAAGCCACAAGAACATTGCGCCAGCCTAGCTACTACATACATTTCCTTGCAGTATTTTGTTTATTTTCTATGTCCTGAGGTGACCCTGTGCAGTTACCAGGAAGTTAAAATCCATGAACTAATTTGTAACTTATTTATTCCCCAGTGCCATTTGACAGGAAAATGTCTCGGAATGAAATTTGGTTGGTGGCGTAATTTGTTAAAGACAAGTTGATAAAATGCATACATTAAAAAAAATTGAACTTAGACACTATTCCAGCAGTGTGTGTGTGTGTGTGTGTGTGTGTGTGTGTGTGTGCGTGCGTGCGTGCGTGCGTGCGTGCGTGCGTGCGTGCGTGTTGTGTGTGTGTGTGTGGTGTGTGTGTGTGTGTGTGTGTGTGTGTGTGTGTGTGTGTGTGTGTGTGTGTGTGTGTGTGTGTGTGTGTGTGTGCGTGTGCGTGTGTGCGTGCGTGCGTATGCTGGCGTGCGTGCGTGCTTGCATGCTTGCGTTCGTGCGTGCGTGTGTGTGTGTATGTGTGTGTGCGTGGGCTGGCGTGCGTGCGTGTTTGCACGGCTTGCGTGCGTGCGAGCGTGCGTGCGTATGTGTGTGTGTGGTGGGGTGGTGGACTTTATTTTACACAGACTGCCAAGTTTAAGGCTAAAACTCTGTAAGTGTGCAATGGAACACTTCCTGGAGCCTAAAATGTCATAAAGCAGCGATTATTCTAATTTATATCACTGGACGATCCCTTTAAGTAAATACGAATAAAGATAGCTAGGAGGTACTAACAATGGAGAGGGGGGGGGGGGGGGGGGTGAGTTTACGAACTCAAACAAATAGATGCAACAACTTACTACGTGTGGGAGTTTAACACGGTACAGTAGCTCATTCTTCCCCAGTTCGATCGAGTCTTCGCCGCTATAAACAAAAGAAAAATCGGGTTAGTTTTTGGATTATAAAAGAAGATGGCAAAACAAGAGCCTAAATTAAGACCCTTGTTTGATAATTAACCTAGCTCTTCACACACTGACCATTTTGTTCAAGGTGGCCAGTGACGGTGAGAAGGGGTAGCGTATTAACTGCGCTCCTATTCAGATCACTGATGATAATGATGATTATGATAGCGATGATATATCTGACATCATACTGTGTTACTCAGACTTCAACGGGCTTCAAACGAAAACGACCAAAATACCCGGCTTCCAAGAACGAAACTCGAACTAGTCCGCTGGAAACTATGTCGATTTTAAAAGCCATTTACCATTCCACGCTCCTATCTTGCGGGAGATATTGCTGGGATTGCGTAGTATTAGCATCCTTCGTACTGAACTTCACGCTCCTTCGCGTACCGTTTCCACTTGCGTACTGAAAAGAAAGAGGTTATTTTGAATCAGTGTTTCATTAAAAAAAAAAAAAAAAAAGTATCTGCAAGACATATCAACGTCTTTTGCCCATTTTAGAACGGGCCATACCAGACTTCTGTTACGAATGCTGCGCAAATTTCGACTGAATTAGTTCTAGTTAATGTCAGATTCAGGACATGTCAATCGTGGTCGAGTTTTGTTTCGCGAATTAAGACGTTGATGTTACTTTCTGAATGAAACAATGGACATAATCTTGCAATGGACACAGTGTTAATAGATATACTAAAAATAATAGCTGATAATATAGACAGACTACATCAGTAGCAAGGCACGTTTTAAATGGCACTCTTAATAGGACATTGTGAACAATCAGCGACGTTTAATCAACATATATTCTGCTCTGGAAAAGAACAGATGACCGCACCAACACAAAGACATTTTATATCTAGAATGGTATGTCCGATTAAAACCATAGCAAAGAAATACCAACAGGTTTGCTATAGCAGATAATTTGTTCATGGAAAGAAATAACAAACAGGTTTGGTACTGCAGATAATCTGCTCTTGGATTTCAGCGTGTCGTCAGCTGCAGGACTAATCACGCATTCAGACGTCTTCAACACCAGTTGAAAACACAAATCACCAAACAACCAGCACACAGGCTGTATAATAGCTCCGGTAGACAGTACACAGCTAGTTCACATGTGAGCCGGTTTGGCCTAGCGGTAAGGCGTTAGGCTGGTAAGCAGAGGGGGCGGGGATAGGGTCCGTGGTTAGAACGCCGGACTCGTGATTGAAAGGTCGCGGGTTCGAATCCCTGCTGAAGCGGCGGGAGAATTCTCCAGGGTCGACTTTCTGTGCTGACTCTTATTTCGGGATCTGTTCCACCCCCGTGTTACCGCAGTAGCACGTAAAAGATCCCGGTCATTCTACCAAAAGTGCAGGTGGCAGGTTACAGCTAAACACGTATACACTTTACGTATGTGGCTTTGCATGAAGTCACATGGTGCATGGTTGTATGGTGTACACAGGACTTGCGCCGAGACGGCTGCAGTTTCATGTGGCACCAGCCATGCCAGCGCTTAAGTACACCACTTCGGTGGATATAAAAAAAAAAAAAACGCGCTATAAAACTAGTCACTCATGTAGAACCACATGCGAGCGTAGTGAGTCTGTTCAAGAGAGCGGAGAATAGCGCTATATAAGCGATCATCAATCAAAAACCTCGGTTCGAATCCGCTTCGGCTTTCCTTTCTCTTTAAAAAGTGTGGTCTGTGGACATTTTCTTGTGACTTTGTCCCTCACAATTAACGAAACATTAGAATGGCTCTCATCACTGCCAATCTTAATGCAGGTGTCATTCTGGTGGTGACAGTGTAGCGATAGTTATAATAGTCTCCCTCTTCCCCCACCTCTATACCCCTTTCGCCCTTCTCCCCGTCCCAAATAAGCCTTACGGTTTTCTGTGGACGTTAAGCACCATGTTTACTTACTTACACAGTTCACAGCAAACGCAACTATGTCAAAAAAGTCAATAACAAGCACATGTCAATGGGCTTATTTACCGGTTTCTTCTTATTACAAATGGCAAAATTGTTCCATTTTCCACGAAAGAACTCCCAAACAATACTCAGTAGACTCAAAGGAGGCGACAAATGTTACCATACACTTTCTCACATATTTTATCTATAGAGCGCAAAATCTTGTCCGTAGAGACTATTCTAAGCGAGCGCGCGCACGCGCGCACACACACACACACGCACGCACGCACACACACAGGCACCCGTACACGCGAGTATGCTGACTGTATAAAACTTAATTTACACTCAGCTTAAACAGACAACAAACAGAGACTCGAGGCAGAAGAAGACAACAGGGAGGAACGGAAAACATGGCAGGTCTATTGTTTTGGGAAATGAAATGTCTTGCGGTTTGATCTGAAGGAATCCAGAGCGGATTTTTGTCGGAGAGGAAGAAGCAGGTAGAGGGTCGAAGATAGAAAAGGCGCGGGAAGCAACAGTAGAAAGTCTAGTACAAGGAATCTGGGGGCTGAGGTTATTAGAAGCAGAGCGGAGAGTACGGGAGGCTGTGTAAAGTTGAACGCAGTCACAGAGAAAAGACGGAGCAGTGGACGTAATAGATTTATAGCAGAGTGTTTACCTTGTAGTGAATTCTTTGTGGGATTACATGCCAGTGAAGAAATTGAAACAGAGCAGTGATCTGGTCAGTTTTACGTGTTTTTAGTTTAAGGCGAGCAGCGCAGTTAAGAATGGGATGAATGCTATGGACAGAGGAAGCAGGCAGTCCAGAAAGGAGAGGATTGCAGTAGTCAAGTAGTAGTATACACCAAGGGCCTAGCAGATCTGAACCAAAAGGGGCCCAGCAAGGTACTCATGATACTGACAGATGACGGGCTCATCTACCAAGCGCCAAGGGACACCCAGGAGGCAGCCAAAGCAGTGCGAAAACCACCACGACACCGTATCTCTCACTAATCCAAACAAAGCTCAAACGTTGTGGTGCACTTTTGACAACAGAACGGCTGGCAAACCGATATCAGAAGTCAGATTTGATGGACCTGAAGTCGAATTATCTGAGATAACTTTGGATTCATTTCGACAGAATGCTGTTCTACATACCGGCAACGCGTGGAAACAACAGCACACAAATGCAAGAAAGGCCTGTCAGTCCGGAAGACTAGGGCTGCAAAGGGACAATACCTGGTCAGTATTGAGTCCTCTGCTTGACCCAAGCAGAGGACTCAATACTGACCAGGTATGCCAGCTGACAGAGCTCAAGCAAGGCAAGGACTGGTAAACGTACCCAAACTGATTATGGCATCTCTGTGAGGCACTATTGCCAGAAAACTTGGGAAAGCACTATCGAGAATCGCCAGCAGACAAAACGGAGTCGGAAATCAAGCTTCTCACTCAGGAAAATAGCAAACCGAAAGACCCCACAGTGTACACTGATGGCTCAGTCACCAAAGACCAGTCAGGGTGGGGCTTCACTGTCAAGGAAAGTGCGACCACCATCCATGAAGACAGTGCAGCCGATACGGTTTTCAACCTCCAGCTTGACAATGGAGGTGGACGCAGTCACTCAGGCCCTCCGCTGGATTGCCTCTAGAGATGGCAGTCGGACCACATGTCCTCACAGATTCACTGAGCTTGCTACAAAAAGTGAAAAATGGAATGGGAATTAAGCCCAGACTGACGTGTGTTAATGTTCAATACCCACTTGCGGAAACTCTTGTGGGCGTACTGCTCTGGGCAAGCTGGACTGACGGGAAATTATGACCGAGCAGACGGACTGGCGGTCAAAGCAACCATTACAAATGGTTTGCGTTTTGTAAGAGCTACCCCTGTTTGACTACATATACCTCATGACATATTGACGAGAAGCGAATAATTCAACCTGTGCCAGAAAGAGAAATATTTCTACGAATTTTGGGAGCACGAGAAGCTATGGAAAACGAAAATACAACAAAAACAAAACAAGCACCCTCTCGTTAATTTTCTCGTTTTCTGGAACCCAAGTTTGTTTTTTCTTCTTCTCGTTTTTTGTTCATGCTTTGGATTTTAATGAAACAACGAACAAGGGAGTTAATTAGCACTAGAATGATGTCGAACAAACACAACAACAAAGACCTGAGTCGCCTACGGTAACTCTCATCTGGCATGCGAGTGAAGATAAGTACATAAACTCCACCAGAGGTACACCCCTGTGCTTTTTTGTTATGAACAAAATTACACATCTGATTCATGTACTAGTCAAATTAAAACATTCTACTCATCTGTCAGAAATAAATATCAAGTAAGTAAACACACACATTGAAATACGAAAACAATTGTGCATATTTACCGTTTGTTTTGCATGTTGAAGTATCTGATCTTGCTGTTTGGAAGTTGATGGAGCAGTCGAACCGCGGCTGGTCTGAAAAAGAAGCAGATACAAACATACAAATTAATTCGCTGTGTGCATGTTTTGGATTTTAATGATTCTGTGTCTTTGTGTCGAAATGTGTGCTTTTTATACGACAATGCAGAATAGCATGAGTGGGACTCATCCTATGAACTAAATTACGCATTGTATGCACGTACTAGTCAAATTAAAACATTACATTCACCTATCAGAAGGAATTCAAAATGATCAAAAAATAAACACAACAAAAATACGAAAACAATTGTTGATACCGTCTGCTTCTCATGTTGAAGTGGCTGCTCCTTGGAAGTTGGTGGAACAGTCGAACGACGGCTGGCCTGAAGAAGAAGAGGATGCAAATATAATTTTGTTGTTGTTGTGTTTATGTTTCGGAATTCAAGTTACTGTGTCTTTGTGTCGAAATGTGTGCTTCTTATAGGATAATGCAGAATGGCATAAGTGGGATTCATCCTATGAACTAAATTACGCATTGTATGCACGTACTAGTCAAATTAAAACATTACATTCACCTATCAGAAGGAATTCAAAATGATCAAAAAATAAACACAACAAAAATACGAAAACAATTGTTGATACCGTCTGCTTCTCATGTTGAAGTGGCTGCTCCTTGGAAGTTGGTGGAACAGTCGAACGACGGCTGGCCTGAAGAAGAAGAGGATGCAAATATAATTTTGTTGTTGTTGTGTTTATGTTTCGGAATTCAAGTTACTGTGTCTTTGTGTCGAAATGTGTGCTTCTTATAGGATAATGCAGAATGGCATAAGTGGGACTCATCCTATGAACTAAATTACGCATTGTATGCACGTACTAGTCAAATTAAAACATTACATTCACCTATCAGAAGGAATTCAAAATGATCAGAAAATAAACACAATAAAAATACGAAAACGATTGTTGATACCGTCTGGTCCTCATGTTGAAGTGGCTGCTCCTTGGATGTTAGTGGAACAGTCGAATGGCGGCTGGCCTGAAGAAGAAGAGGGTGAAAATATAATTTTGTTGTTGTTGTGTTTATGTTTCGGAATTCAAGTTACTGTGT
Source organism: Alviniconcha marisindica (assembly GCA_018857735.1). Lineage (NCBI taxonomy): Eukaryota > Metazoa > Mollusca > Gastropoda > Provannidae > Alviniconcha > Alviniconcha marisindica. The sequence continues at coordinate 144,090 of JABMCL010002902.1, forward strand.
CTTTGTGTCGAAATGTGTGCTTCTTATAGGATAATGCAGAATGGCATAAGTGGGACTCATCCTATGAACTAAATTACGCATTGTATGCACGTACTAGTCAAATTAAAACATTACATTCACCTATCAGAAGGAATTCAAAATGATCAGCAAATAAACACAACAAAAATACGAAAACAATTGTTGATACCGTCTGCTTCTCATGTTGAAGTGGCTGTTCCTTGGAAGTTGGTGGAACAGTCGAACGACGGCTGGCCTGAAAAAGAAGAGGATGCAAATAAAAACTTTTTGTTGTTGTGTTTATATTTTAGAATTTAAGTTTTGTGTGTAGAAATGTGTGCTTCTTATATGACAACGCACAATGCACGAGGGATTGTTACGGGCATTCTTCATTGTGAGAGACTGAATTCTCTATGTGGAGAAAATAATACAGCCACGACGCAGAGCCTCCGAGGCCGTGTAAAAAAACCCTCTTAGGACATGTACACTAAAATTAATGCCATGAGCGGGGCTCCTCTTATGAACTAGATTACACAGTGTACTCTGTAACAGTTATGCTACCCGCAAAGCAAGGGCTACAACTGCACGCACGTCTGTGTTTGTGTATGTGTGTGGGAGGGCTGTGTGGAAGTTGTTAGAACAATCGAATCGGCGTTGGCCTGTAAAGAAAGATGCAAACAGACAAATTAAGATGACATAATTCATTGGCTATACAGCAGTAATCTGTCGCGTGAGCAAAACAACAGTGATGTGTTTATATGAGCCCTCACTCCGACCTTGATCTTGAGAATAGTAAACCAACCTTTCGCATGGTACTGCTTCTTATAATGATGCATCATAATACCAAGGTTCGAACTGGTATTTACCGTTATGTACTTGTGTAATGCGTTTAAATGTTTTTGTATTGCTTCTATCCTTCCTTATTTATATTCGACTTTAATCTGGTATTGATAAATTTGATAGAATGGTTAACGATACCAGCGTGGTCTAGCTTTATACGATTTTTTTAAAGGGCAATACAGAAGGGACTAAAGTTGGTTACAATGGGTTGAGAGGTTCAGAATATATCGTCTAGCCGAAATCCGAACAAATGGACAGAGGGGCATACGGAAACATGACAGGGACACACGAACACACAGACACCGTCATCACACTATACTAACCCTAACTTCGTTTTGGGGGTCTAATGAGCATACAAGAAGTACACTGATGTCTGAACAAACCCATATGTTACAAACAAATCAAAACCTTTAATTATGACCACGAAAACGCAATGGCCCACCCCAGACCCACCACCCACCAAAATAGACTTTTGATATTTTCTTCTTTACAAAGCTATATGACACAATTCTGTACAAAGCAATAAAATGACACTTGATAAACATATCTAGGCAATATCCAATGAAGTGGTCAGAAATTCCTGTGACGTTTAAACGCCACGGTCTTGCCCCAACCATCCTGTGGGACCGTTGGCTGCATTTTACTTTGAAAACTGGCCTGACAGGAAGAATTTCCCTCCAACTCAAGACCTTGTAAGAGCGGTGAATTAACAACTTCACGCCATATCCTTTTTGGAATACCACAACGCCTTCCAAAATGTCTATAAGGCGACGGCAACTCTGCGTGAACAGAAACGGGGAGCACTTAGACAATTTCATTGCTGTAAGTCATTTTGTTCTGGAGTTAAGGAGTGCAGAATTTCTGGATTGTCCCTATATTCACGTAAGTAAGTAAGTAAGTTGGTGCTTTACGCCCAGTCAACCGGTACGGTTATATCAGGGCGATATACATCTGACATATATTAATTTTTAATAGTGTGTACGTGTTAAAACTGGTATATTATACAGTTTTAAAACCATACTTAAAAGGTGAATAAAACACAAACATAACTAAAAGTGATCTCAAATTTAGATTTTTCCAAAAATATTCATTTCTTTCAAAAAGTTAAAAATCTTCTCAGGCGAAATATCCTGAAACAACATACGCAGTGATTGAGCTTACAGTGGCTCTCTCTCATTTCAATAATATCCGAACAAGTAAGTAAAATATGTTCTATGGTTAAACGTTTATCACATCCGATGCACATTGGCAGTTCCTCACCCTTCAATAAAAAGGAATGAGTAACAAAAGAATGGCCAATGTGCAATCGGGCCATCACAGTCTATTCTTTTCTGTTTGTCCGAGGACAAACAATACATTCTTTTAACTCTGGAAATATCTGATGTAATTTATTTTCCGGGAACTCATCCCACTCAGACTGCCACAGTTCTAATATACATTTATTTGTGCGTGATGTTAGGTCTGAGAATGGGATAAGCTCAACCGAGGTGTCGCCAACAAGGGCATCCTTAGCTGCAGAATCTGCAGCCGAATTTCCCCTAATGCCAACATGGCCGGGAACCCAGATAAAAACAATCTCTCTCCTATCTCTTGTCATTTCCGTATATAATTCTAAAATCTGAACTAAGATTGGATTATCATACTTTAGGTTAAATACTGACTGTAAAGATGAAAGAGAATCAGATAATATCAAAAACGATTATCCTTTGGAACAATAAACATATTTGAGAGCTAAAAGAATAGCTTATAACTCTGCAGTATATACCGAACTGTCGTCTGGTAGCCGACAGGTAGAAGGTTTATTAATTCGTTTAGTGGATACAGCCGCCGCAGCAACTCGTTCCTCTGTTTTAGAACCGTCGGTGAATTTTTTTGTGATAAAGGATATTCTGGGATAATTTGCAAATAGAACTGTTTATATATTTCTGGGTTTGTTGTATCTTTTTGAAATTGGTTAAGTCAAGATGGACTGATTTAGGCTAAGTTTGGATTAATCCAAGTGGGGGAGAATACGGATGCCAAGCGATGGAACCTTCGACTCCGATTCTTCAAATAATTTAGTGTTTTCGGGTTCAAAAACGCAACTATAGGTTTTCTGGCAGGGATTTGAGTTTAAGAACATAATTTAAAGACAATTTTAATCGACGAATAGTTAATGAAGGTTCATGTGCTTCCATGTATAGACTCTGAGCAGGAGATGTGCAGAAAACTCCCAACGGGATTCGCAAGCCCTGATGGTGGATCGGATCCAATTGTTTCAGAACCGACCGACGGGCCGATCCGTACACAATTAATGCATCCATAATCCAATTTGGAGCGGACTAACGAACGGTAAAGGCGTAGCAGGACGATACGATCGGCTCCCCAATCAGTATGTCCCACTACACGTAGAATGTCCAGACTTCTGACAGGAGGTTTTAAGGTATTGAATGTGATTTTAAAAGTAAGTTTTGTGTCAAAGATAAGACCAAGGAACTTTGCTTCTTTGACTACTTTTATAGGCGTTTTTCCAAGAAGAATGTTAGGGTCTGGGAAAAAACCGTACTGTTGATGGAATTGAATACAGACCGTCTTGGAGGTGGAAAACTTGAAGCCGTTCTCAGACACCCACTTCTGCACGCTGTTTTTTCACACATCTGCATAGCTCTCTCCACTCTGTTTAACGTCTTTCCACTCACACACAAAGCAAAGTCGTCCACAAACAAGAGCAATCAGTACCTTTCAAGACAGCTTTAACAATGTTGTTAATTTTAATGCTGAAAAGGGCCGGAGATAGGATACTACCTTGCGGGACACCCATCTCCTGCTCGTGCAGCTCGGAAAGAGTGGAACCCACTCTAACCCTGAAAGAACGTTCCGACAGGAAGCTCTGAATAAACCTGGGGAGGTGGCCCCTGAAACCAGATCCCAGAGTCCGCCAGAATGCCGTGCTTCACGTTGTGTCGTAAGCTTTCTCAAGGTCAAAGAAAATGGTTAAGACGTGTTCTTTTTTAACGAAGGCATTTCTAATAAACGTTTCAAAACGAACGAGATGATCCAACGTACTGTGGTTCTTCCAGAAGCGCACTGCTTCTCGGAAAGAAGACCCTGCGACTCGAGGGACCACATGAGGCGAGTGTTGATCATCCTCTCCATCGTTTTACACAAACAGCTGGTTAATGCTACAGGTCTGAAATTACCGGGATCCGAGTGATCCTTACAGGGTTTGGGAATGGGGATAACTACCGCCTTACGCCACGATGGCGGAAAACAGCCAGATTCCCAGACATGGTTATATACTTAAAAAGGACGGATAGAGCAGAATTTGGGAGGTGTGTCAAAAGTTGGTAGTGGACCTGGTCCAAACCGGTGGCTGAATCGTTGGCTCTCTGTAACGATTGGCTCAATTCAGTCACTGAAAAAGGTAGGTTGTACTCCTCTTCATTTTTGGAAGAGAAGTCCAGGCGTCTTTTTTCTTTTAACATTTTAATCCTCTGAAATCCATAAGAATAATTAACTGTCGAAGAATTTTTTGACAAATTTTTAGCTAATACTTCTGCCACTTCCTTTTTATCGGTAATGAGATTACCGTTAACTTTTGAATGATTAATAAAATTACAACCACCCTTACCCTTTATTTTCCTAATAGCTTTCCAGACATTTTGTGTTTGCGTCTTAGAATTTAACTTATTACATAAGCGGGATGAATATAAGTCGATGAACCATCATTTAGAATAAATAAATCCATTTCTGAGAAGAGGTCCTCCAACATATGTCCTCTGCTGTTATAAGACTCGTTACCCCAAACCGGGGAGTGACCGTTGAAGTCGCCCAAAAGAACGAACGGAGCGTGGCAGTTGTTCGATTAGGTTAATCAGATCAGTCTTGGCAACGTGATCTGATAGAGGAAGATAAATACTACAGAAGGTGACGACCTTGTTCAAAGTCACCCTGGCAGCCACCGCCTGCAAAGGGTGTTCAAATGAACTCACTAAACAGATAGGATTTATTTATGAGCAGAGCTACTCCCCCGGTAGCTCTATCATTTAGTGAATTTTTGGTTAAGATATTAAAACTTGAGAATGATGTTGTCTTGGAATTGGTTCAAGATGTTTCCTGCAATTCAAACACAGCCGGCTTATACCTTCTCGAAAGCAGAGCGAGCTCCTCGAAGTTGGCTTGGAAGCCTCGCACGTTCCATTGGATAATGGAATGTTCCATTGCTTCAGTCAGGCGAGACGGGTGACGAGTCCATCTCGCCATTGGACAGGGCAGAAAACTGGTTGGAAAGAACCAGATTCTGCTCTGCCTTCTTCAGTCTGTCCGAAGCACAGGCTTGGGTGGCACCTGGGGCCTGCTGGAAGGAGCGGAGCGCCTGGGGTGCGAAAAGCCCTCGACGTCCACCAGGACCCCCTCCACCCTCACCTTAGTAGGTGAGCGCCTTGAAGATTATGAATCATCATTCGAGGCCGCGGTTTTTAAGGGACCTGCTGAACCCGTAGGTGCGCTTTTGGAGGGAGCCGCAGAACCCTTAGATGACATTTTGTGGGGATTGGCGGAACCCCTAGAGGCCTGTTTTGGGGGATCGGCTGAACCCCTATCTGTCTCCGAAGAACACTTAGCGGACTCGTACGGAACCCGGGCGTCGGCCGATACCGTCCTCGACTTCCCGGAGAAAGCCTGAGTGCCGGTCGATACCGACCTGGATCCGCCAGAAGAACGCACATTAGACTCAGTCGTCCTAAGTGGACGTTCTGGAAAAACAAACAACAACAAAACAGGTTAAAGATGTTTGGCATTCAACAGATTTGGACTCTCTTCTGGTGGTAGCGGCAGCGGCGTAGGTCTTACCTCCAGAGATCACAGTCAGCATCTTGGCTTCAACCAACTGTCTGGCTTCCGGAAAGGACATGCGTTTCTCAACGCGGACTCGACGAATCTCCTTCTTCTGCCAGACCGGGCAGTCTTTAGCCGATGAAGCGTGGGGACCATTGCAATTAGAGCACAGCTTGGGTCCCTCACACCGACCTGCATGCTTATCTTTTCCGCAACCCGGACACTTCGCAGCAACCTTGCAACGCTGGCTCGTGTGGCCAAACTTGTTGCAGCTGAAGCAACGCATCGGGTTGGGAACAAACAAGGCCACCTTCACCTTTGGATAGCCGACTCTCTTTCGGGAGTTCTGGAGTGTTGAAGGTCAGAAACAAGGTGTTGGTGGGGACCGTTTTAGTATCTTAATACACCGTCACCCTGTGGACTTCAACTACACCCTGTTCCTGCAGTTCCGTCTTGATTTCTGTCTCCGTCATGCCGGACAGCTCACGGCAGCGGATGACGCCACGTGACGAGTTCAACGCTTTGTGGATGGAAACACGTGTTGGTCTATCTTGAAAAGACCCATCGCCTGCGATTTCCTAGCGCATTCCATGAGGAAAGACCCATCCCTCAACCTTTTAATGCTTCTAAGGGTTCCTGCCACCGCCTGGAAACCCTTCTGGACAGCAAAGGGCGACAGTTTACTCAGTGGGAGGTCGTCACTCGACGACTCCACGACCAGAAACCTTGGCCAGTTATTAACCGTGTTCCAGAAGCGTTCATTATCAGAGTCCGTGTCCAAATCTTGGTCGTTGTCCCGTAATCTTTTGTTTTTGTTTGAGGGTGCCATGTTATGTTTATTAATTATTCGTTACGCTTTGTCCCCACCCGCCACCGAGTCCAACAAGGGGATGCACACAAGCGGAAACTCCAGCAAGCGCGCACCAAAGTCTCAAAACGCAATATACTCAGGTGATAAAAAAACATAAAGTTTAATTCCATCCCCTGATTGACCCTCAGCCGCTGCCTTCTAATCGAAATTAGGGCAAAGCACGACCAGCCGATTGATTGGGTCGGGCCAACCCAACCACCCGTCTAGGGGAAGTCCGGGCCGAAGAAGCGTGTTGGACCCCACGGGGGACCTTAGCCACCAGGATCCCATCCTCCCCAGACACGGGATGCAGTGCACGGCAAACACGCTGGGTCTGAAGGTGACCGTAGAGAGCAAGAACTATATAAAGAAGAGCTGTGTTGTAGATAGATACAGAAGAATGGCCGGTTAGGTAGAAATACGTTGTAAGAAGGGAGCTGAAAACAGGGGTATCGTGGAGAGAGTTTTTGGAATGAAATATAGTTTAAAGGACAGGTAGACAGAAACTAGACGTAAGAAAAGAGTGAAAGGGGTGGAGCAGCTTATTTTAAACACCCCCGGCGCGAGAAGCCGGCTCCTTGGGGGCCTATTACTACTCATCCATCAGGAACATTCTCAAGTCAGCAAATAAACACAGTGAAAATTTGAGAGAAAAAATGTGGATACCGTTTGCTCATGCTGATTTGGCTGATCTTGCTGTTTGGAAGCTGGTGGAGCAGTCGAATCAGGGCTGGCCTGTAAAAAGAAAATGCAAACAGACAAATTAAGATGACATAACTCACCGGCTATACAGTATTAATCTGTCGTGTGAGCAAAACAACCCCTTTTTGTTGTTGTTGTTGTCTTTTTGCTGTTTCACTAAAAACGCACCAGTGCTACGCGAACCTGCATGTTTATAGGAACTTCGTTGTTCTGCCAAATGGAGGACGAGCGAAAGCTATTCAACACACATACCTATTGTCAGAAATGTGTTTATCTGTTTGGTTTGTCTTGTTCTCATTTGAGCTGCCTACCCACACGGTATTCTCCCATTCCGTTTCAGTTGACATGCACAGGTTTAGATCTAGACCAAGGTTACACAAGGTTGCAACAGCTCCACACGTGCGGCTCATCATTATATGACCCCCTTGCGGCTCACAGGGCGTTAAATTCCAAGAATTAATTAACCTACAGGTGTGACCTGTATAATGCAAAACAAAATGATTTTTTTCTTGCCATGCAAGTCGAAGCTATTTTGTCTCGGTGGAAGCACTTTTTCAGCCACTCTGGCCATAATGAATTATATAAATCCGCAGAAAAAGAACCAATAGAACAAATAGACAACAGACTTTTCATAATTCAAAACGCACGCTCACGCACATGCACAGAGAGAGAGAGAGAGAGAGAGAGAGAGAGAGAGAGAGAGAGAGAGAGAGAGAGAGGAGAGAGAGAGAGAGAGAGAGAGAGAGAGAGAGAGAGAGAGCTTGAGAGAGACAGAGACTGAGACTCTGTTGTGGCACGTTTTGTCACCTTAGTGACAAAACGTGTCAAATTTGATGCACTGCCTGCACGTTTTGTCACTCCGGCACGTTTTGTCACTACGTGGTGACAAAGCGTGCCGAAAGGTCTGCTCTCTGCACGTTTTGTCACCCCTTCGCCAGCAACACTATAATTTGTTTTCCCCTTCCCTCGATGTGTGTGTGTGTGTGTGTGTGTGTGTGTGTGTGTGTGTGTGTGTGTGTGTGTGTGTGTGTGTGTGTGTGTGTGTGATGTGCATTTGACCGTGGCAGTGCGCGCGCGCCCGCGTGTGTTTTGTGGTGTATTGCGTTGTTTTATTATCCCAGCCTCAGTCAGTGCTAAACTGAACTTCTCTATTGCACACACACACACACACCACACACACACACACACACACACACACACACACACGCACACGCACACGCACACACACACACGCACATCACAGGTACTGAAATCCAAGTGGAAAAAAGGTACAATGTCAGCACGATTTGTCACCACCTCGTTGGTGACAAAATGTGCCGTAGTGACAAAACTTGCCGCGACAAACTCTATCTTTCCTTGTTTTCACATACCAAATCAGTCCAGATGAACATTCTGAAAAGCGTCTTTCTAAACTGAAAACACACATATAACTTGCACATGTTTGTAAAAGGTTATATTGTTTGTTTGGACTGATTCATGCCTGTCAACAACTTGACATCTGCATCAAAATAGAGCTAAGCATCAAACTATAGCTATCTCCTCTAACTCAGGCTGTGCTTTGTCAATGTTTCGTACCTTTGCAGATGCATCTTTGCTGTCACTGTCATTTTTCAAGACTCCCTTGATTTTTTCCAGAACTTTCCTGAACTCATCTTCAAAATCATTTTCCTTGGTTAAGTCATGGTAAATGATTCCAGCAATAATAATAGCTAGCCAGCTCTCTGCTCTGTACCCTTTCTCCACCACCAGAGGTATGACTGTTTTCCCCTTGTCGCATGCGAGCATCACTTCTGAAACAAAGAAAAAGTAAGAGCGTCACTTTTACTTACGAATTACCGGCAGTACTACCGAGATTATTCTCATAAAAGGGTAGTTTGGCAATCTAAACTATCTTGATATGATTGGGACTGAACACTTACGTTGCAGTGTGTGTGCTTTTGGTTGTTGTTTTTAATGATGCCATTTATTTTTTTAAATTATACTAATGACAACCAAATATTTACAAATCTATAACTTCTAAAATAAAACAAGAGCTCGGCGCGCTATACAGAAAGTCCAATCTCTGACATAACAAGCGAAAACCGACAGTATCAACCATTATAAATAATCTAAACCACAGAAAACGAAGCAGCAAGAGCTACGTAATTACACACACACACACACACCAGTCAACTGAAGAAGGTGGAGTGGATAGAGATTTTTCTGGCTGTAACAGGTGAGTCGTCAAAGCGGTTTTAAATGCAGTGGTTTGCTGAAAGAGTCCAGTTTCATGAGGTAGGGAATTCTAGACAGAATGAGCGGCATAGGAAAAGGTGGTGTCCAAATGTCTTGGTCTTATCGTATGTGATGCGTAGTTTTTGAGTCAGAAGAAAAGTGAAGCAGTCATGATGAGTCATGATGGGGAGTGCACATAAAGATCAGACATATTAACAGGGGCTGTATCAAAGAAAAAGAGTGACCACGTTTTGACTACTTATACTCAGGGTGTGCTTTGAAAGGCAGCCAGTCATGAGTTATGAGGATAATGATCGTTGATGTCCCACTTAGCAGAAGGCCTGCAGCATAAAAAATAAACAAAGTCGTGCCACACCACCTTGAACAAGACAGTGAGTAAAAAAATGTTCCAGAATTTGCAGAACACTACAAACCATGCAAACAAGTAAACAAAATATTTTAAAGAAGAAGAAGAATGTGGCGCAAATGCATAAAAGAAAAAGAATCAAAGAAGATGTAAAATTTTCGGTCAAAGTGTAGAAAATAACAAGTAACTGAGGCGCTATATTTAGATCTTGATGACCTGCATCAGACGCCGGAGGGTGGGGGTGAGTCATATTAACCAGTCACCAGGACACGCCCATTGTGTATTTGTCTGTACTCTCGCATGGTGACCGCGAAGCATAGTGCGCATGTCTCACAACGTTAACATTATTCCGGTAAATAGACCTTTTCTACCCAAATATAATTACTTAACCACTATCGTGTCATCTCCCTTTCTTTAAATTTGGCACATTTCAGAAATTCACCATAGTATCAGTCTCCTCCAAATTCACTTTCTCAGCGAATCCGATCCAAAATTTAAAAGACTGCAGAAATCCTACTGGCTCACGAAGTACCCACATAAAAAATATTTTAAAAATCAAGTTGTTTCGACTAGCGAGGCACCTAGGGGCTGGGAGGGCTGGAATTATGGGTAGGAAATAATGTGATGAGATTATCTTCTTTATTGTACATTGCTGCTTCTCATACGGTAAAGCACATTTTTTGTTTTGTTTGTTGGTGTACTGTTAGTTGTCATATATGTAAAAAAAAAAAATTAACACGTTATCTTTGACATTTTTCTCAGTTAACGTTGAAAATGTCGGAGAATGTTGCAAAGCGCAGTGGGTTGTGTAGATCAGTGAATACCGCTATACTGGCCTAAAAGTTATCTATTAGTATTTATTATTATTGTGAAGGTAGCGGTCGTCCTAACGAAAACGGATCGAAACGCCATAAACCTGACAAGGCTATACAAAGAAAGAAAGAAAGAAATGGAGAGTGAAAGAAGAAGAAGAAGGTAAACAAAAAGACGAGAAAAAACTAAATCCCATCTGTTGGCAATGGTGTCGGAGCTTTATCCTTAGAGATTCGAACTGGAGATTGTTCTAAGTCGATTACCCTGTGGGCACCCTTACAACCATTTTGCTGTGTTAGGGCGATTGAACCAAAAACGACAAAACTTGACTGAGTCAGTGTGTGCCAAGCCGTTGTTTGTGATACCAGCGTGTGAGACAAAAATCCGCGCTAAAAATAGCAGCATTTCGGGTCTCTGATTAGTTGAGATCGGCAACTGCGTGGCGCGTGTGGATGGGTCCATCTGGAAACGTACTGTTCATGCGCCCTGTCAGCAGCAGATGTTTTGTACTTTGATGTTTTATCTCTTTATTGATTCACATTTCTTCATTTTGTTATGAGTGATTGTCTTCTGTGTAAGTATGTGCATATGTCCATATAAGTTATAAAAACATTTGTCATTTTTCTTGGATTTTGTCTGACCATTTTTATTGTCAGCTCTGACTGTGGCAGTCAATGGAGTTAGAGAATCACCCCTGTGAACTGTGTGTCAATCATGCCTGTGAGTTCAGGATCAAGGGTGCACAGATACACCCCAGCACAACTGAGACATTACAGAGACCCAATGCCACTTCTGCTTTCAGGAAATCAGCTGAGTGTGTGTCGTGACTTGGGGCTGGTGAAAGAAAAAAGAAAAGAAAAAAAGGACAAGAAGAGGAACGTGTGGTAGGAAGAAACAAAGACATAGTAACACCCAGGTTGGAGTACAACATTGTAGGTACCAAGCCAGCATCTCCAAACCCGGACATCTTTCACAGCACTGCACACAGGAATGGCAAGGTAAGAGACCATTCCTGTGATCTAATACCAGTGAAAATCAACAAGACTGAATGCAAGACTTCCTGCCCCACTGACCTGAAAGTGATGTGTATAAATACTCATTCATGTAGACAGAAGATGTTGGCAATTCATGACGTTGTTTCTGACAAAAGGTTTGATGTCGCCTTCTTCATAGAGACCTGGCTTTATTCACAAGGGAATGAAGCCCATTTGGCTCAGATGACACATGAGGGTTGTTTCACGAAATCGTTCTCACGGGAAGGGAAACGAGGGGGAGGGATAGCCGTTACAATGAGGAATTCATTAAAGGAGTACTGCACATTCCATCCTCTTCCCTCCGTGTCCTTCGAGGGTGTTTCACTGAAGATAAAATGCAAGGACATTATCCTCCAGATTGTTTGTTTGTACCGGCCTCCATCAAGTCGACAAACTAAATGCAATGCGCTGACTTTCATCACTGAATTCTCTGATCTTTTAGAACAGTACATCACAGCTCCTGGCAACCTTCTCATTACGGGATATTTCAACTTCCACTACGATCAGCCAAACAGCACTGATGTTTCACGTCTTAGGACCATACTCCACGACAACAGACTTCGGCAGGTGATACACGACCCCACCCACCAAAAGGGCCACACCTTGGACTGGTTGGTGGTCCGTGAAGACTGCTCTCTTCACCAGGCTGGTGTCATGGACCTCGCCCTTGCCGAACATAAGGCTGTCGTCTGTCAACTGCCCTTTGAACACCCTAAAAGACCCAAGCGTTCCGTCACATTAAGGAATCTTAAAAAGATTGACCTTCAGAACTTTCAGACTGATGTGTGCTCCTTTGCGGCTGTCACAGAGAGCAAGTGCTACCATTCGTCTGCAGTTGAAGACTATAACAGTGGCCTTGGCAACATCCAAGATCAACACGCCCCCTTCACCACCCGTCACGTCACCGACCGACCCTCTGCTCCATGGATGAAGGCGGAGCTGAAGGAAGCCAAACGCAGGCAGAGGCAGACAGAGCGTCGCTGGAGGACAACGCGTCTCACAGTGCACAGGGCCATCTATGTTGAAGAATGGGTCAAGGTCCACACCCTTCATCTGACCGCCAAGCGTCAGCACTTCCAAACCCAGATCTGTGACTGCACTACCAGCAAACAGCTCCACGCTGTCTCCAACCAGCTCATGGGCAACTCCGCAGTCCCTGTCCTTCCTACTGACATTTCTCTCCCAGAGCGTTCCGAAGCATTTTGCAAGTTTTTCTCAGACAAGCTCAAGGACATCCGCTGTGAACTAGACTCCTGTCCAATCAACAATGATTTCATTCCTTTTGATGGCATTCCTCTGACATGTTTTAGACCAGTATCGGAAGAAACAGTTCGCCATCTTGTTTTGAAATTTCCAACCAAGAGGTGTGCCCTTGACCCTATTCCCACTGGGCTTTTGAAGGCCTGCATTGACAGTCTCGTTCCCCTCATTACCCGCATCGTTAATGAGTCTCTTGAATCGGGTATCGTGTGTGATGTTCTCATGCAGGCCATTGTCACTCCTCCTTTGAAAAAGCCAAACCTTGTCTCAAACATGCTCAAAAACTATGGACCTGTGTCTATGATCTCCCATTCATTTCAAAATTAATTGAAAAGGCTGTTTTAACACAGCTACAAGAACACCTCAGTGGCAATGGTCTGCTTGAGACCTATCAGCCTGCATACAGGAAAGAACACAGTACAGAAACAGCACTACTTGCTGTCATTGACAACTTTCCTTCTAACACTGACAACAGGTTAGCATCCAAAGTCGCTTTCCTTAATATCTTTGCTGCGTTTGACACACTTGACCACCAGATTCTGTTAAAAAGACTGAGTATCACATACGGAATTCAGCTAAAGCGCTTCATTGGTTCTCATCCTATCTGTCCGACCGCCAAGATTCTGTCACCGTTGGAAGCATCTCTTCAAAACCTGATCCACTTCAGTCTGGAGTTCCGCAGGGGTCTGTACTGGGCTCCATTCTGTTCACCCTGTACGCTCAGCTTCTCTCTAACACCATTTAGAAACATCAGTTTGACTATCACAAATATGCAGATGACACCTAGTTACAGAAAGCTACCCTTCCCTCCGATTTCAGCCAGGTTTCTAGAGAAACTGAAGTCTGTGTTGCGGACGTGAAGGAATGGATGAACAAAAACAAAATTAAACTCAATGAAGAGAAAACTGAGCTCTTGGTTGTAGGGGACCATACCTGCCTTTGTCAAGTGAAGAAAGAACCGCTAACATTTGGCCCTAACGCAGTTCCATTCCAGACATCAGCCAAATACCTGGGTGTCCATCTTGATGAAACACTGTCCATGAAGGAGCAGGTAACCTCTCTCTGCCGATCATCCCTCTTTCACCTCCGCAAGATAGCCTCTGTCAGACGACACCTTCCCAGTTAGTCTGCCCAGTTATCTCTGATTTTATCCAAGCTTACTACTGCAATTCTGCCCTCTCTGGCTTTCCATCATCCTTACTGAACCGACTACAAAAGGTTCAAACCAATGCTGCCAGACTTGTCCTCCGCAAACGAAAATCGGACTACGTTACTCCCTTCTGGAAAAACTACACTGGTTCCCTGTTGAAGCCTGTATCCATTAGAAATTTGCCACGTTAGCTTTCAGGCACTTTGAGAATTCTCTTCCTCCGTACCTTTCAGAACTGCTTCACACCTACCGACCCTCTCGAACTCTTCGGTCCAGCAGTGAAAAACTGTTGAAAGTCCCCAAAACTAACCTCAAATCTGCTGGAAACAGACCTTTCCACTTTCAAGCAGCTAAAATCTGGAACTCTCTTCCTACAAACGTCCGTAGCTCTCCATCTCTCTCCTCTTTCAAGAAAAATCTGGAAAACACATCTTTTTAAAGAACGTTTCTCTCTTGGTTTGTAAAAGGGTCATTCTCCTGAAAACTGGTCAAAACCGTGACATAGAGGGTAAAAATTCAAAGTGTGATTTTTTAATGTTATTATTTGGAAATGAAAACTTGACAGCTCTTGTGTACATAAATATAAGATATAAACTGACAGGACGACAGGAACTTGGTTAATTGTGCATGATGATACGTCATGGGTCAGCGTCTCACATGTTACAGAAGGCACCAGAAATGCATGAATAGACTCGGTTCAGTGGCCAGATTGACTCTTGCCTTTTTTATTATTTTTTTATTATACAATATTTCCTTCCAATTAATGAAGGAATATCTGTCACTTCTGACATTTTTTGTTTTTGTTTTTAAAACTTCCTGCCTCTAACGATTTTGCTTTAAAATGTCTTCTTTGAAGTTCTTCGAAATAGATCACACATTTCTTTTCCTTAGTTTTCTTTTCTTTTCCAAAGCAATTTGGAGGAGGGGAAATGTGTTGCATTAACTTGTTCTGAACCTTATGTATATATAATATAGATGTCAGAGGGATATTTGTTTCTTGCTTTCTAAAGTTAATAACCAATCGCACTTAATTAGTCATCTGTCTCACATATTATGTAGATATCATCACAAATACAAAAGGATATAAGAATCACACATTTGGACCATTGACCAAAAAACTTAATAAACAAGTACATTCATTACAAAAGCAATGTTCTTTCCACATTTTCTGGATCAGAACCAGTACTGACCCCTGCTTTAGGTATCGGGATGGCCATGAGTGGCAGCAGTCTAGTCCACAGTCACCCAAACCACATTCTCTCTCTCACGCCCTGTGCAAAAGCAAGAAAATCTTTTCACGGTGTCTTACCCTGTCTTGTGATGGTGTACCATGAAACTAATTTGGGTTGCAAAAGTTTCAGTATTTCTGAAGATCTAGTAAAACGATTGTGGCTTTGACCAAAATGATATTTCTGATTGATACTTTTGCTGATGATGATGCATCACCATACTAAGTTTGATCGATCAGATATATTGTCCGGGCAAACATTCACTGAAGTTCAGAACCTTCACTGTGACCTTAACCTTGAATACAGCAAATCAACCTTTGAACAAGACACTCCATCTTATGAACATGCACTGTCAAACTAAGTTGTACGCCAAAATATCAGCAGTTCAGAACATATAATAGAAATAGTCATGATTTCATTGTATGAACCCAAACTCAGTTACTGTCACCTTGACCTTGAAAAGAGCAACCCATTTTTTGCACATGACACTCTGGCTTATAATGATGTATCACCATACTGGGTTTGGTTACAAAAAGGTTCAGTGATTCATAAGATACCATCCAAACTAACATTAATTGAAACGTTTAACCTTGGCTGTGACATTGACCTGGAACACAGCAATCCAATATTTTCACTGGACACTTCTTTGCTTATGACGATCTACCATCAAACTGAGTTTGGTCGCAAAAGACTCACTGGTTTAGAACTAATAAAAGATATAGTAGAAACCGTCATATTTTGATTATATAAGCCCACCTTGACCTTGGAAATAGAATCCCATTTCTCCGCATGACATTCCGGCTCATGATGGTGCACCACAATACCAAGCTTGGTTACAAAAGGTTGCATACAAACACTCAGCCGACTGGGAACAAATATTCGTCATGAGCGTTGCATCCCTCACCCCTGAAGACACCACAGTGTTTTTCCTTTTGCAGTCAAACAATACACCACACACAGCGCAAAAAGAGGTCAAACGTTGCTGCCGCAAGTCAGCTGATGTAGACTCGTACGTTAGGGTAGGTCGAATGTCAATGGTACTAGCAGAAATAGTTCTTTTGTGTGCTCGCACGTTACACCATTTTAAGACACCACGTCAACCACCCCCGAAGAAATGACTGTAATTCATTTCGTATCTACTATCATGCCATCAAACAAGTATTAAAAATAAGGTGAAATCTGGTTATCTACCAAGCAGACGAAAAAAAGAAAGTTCTTTAGTTGCTGGTGTGAACAAGTCACGATATCGTGATAGACACTCAGAAGATACCATCAGTAACGTACGAGACACTGATTATCTTTTCTCTGTTTGGAGCTGTTAGTAGGAAGCAACACACAATAAATACCATTTGTATGTAAGGACTAACCATCTTCTTTATCGTGAAATGTTTTTATTCAATCATGAACGATTTCAAGGAAACATCTGCGATCAGCTAACCTTCCCTTAGCCTTGTCACAAATGACGGCCATAGAAATGTCGCGATTTTTACCAAAAAAGACTCGCAGCACAAGAAATAATGACGTATTCACATATTGTATCATTTCCCTCATTTCTCCAAACACATTACATCAGAAGTATAGCGGTAGTTCAAACGTTTCATGTTTTAATTAAATTTTTATTTCATCGGGAAAGCGGCACCCTCTTTGGTCCAGTTTTCTGGAGAACTACCCGAAACACCTTTTCTGCACAGTTTGACTATTGAGCGGATGTATGTATGTAGAGAAGGTGGTGTTAATATGATTACTGATGTCATGTACGGCCTGTTAACCAGTCGCCAGGACACGCCTGTTGCTCAAATACTTCGACACATTTATAATTATGTATTTTCGTCCGCCGTGATAGTAGGGAAAGTCAAGCGATGGCAGTGTGTTTGATACGAATTATCGTGACAGCTGAAACAGTGGCCGTGTTCTGTCACGGCGATCGGTACGATGTTCTCGAGATCATCTCCAGGCTAATCCCGCCCGGCATGTATTTGAACCAGAAAAGCTTAATTCAGCACAACTGACTCTGTAGGCTTAATGCCAAACACTGAGCTTACTCTTGTACTGACCTTAGACATTGAAAGAGATAGTGATTACCATCGACTTTTACATTAATTTTTTTAGTCGTTCAAGAGGATAATCGAATGTTCAGTTTTATCCACCTCAGAGTAATTTCTCCACAGTTCTAAGTGGTTTACGGAATGGTACGAATTTTACCCCTCCCCCTTAAAGTGGATTTGGCTACCGTATGTCCGAGTCTGTACGTGCACATGTTTTCACCGTTGCTGGTCTCTGTTCGCTGTCTGAAGATCTGGATAGGCCTGTAACTCCCTTCGATTGTCGAAGGATTAGCTGAAGGCGTGTCAGGTCTGCGTGCACTGATTGGTTAATGGCTAATGTTAGTCATACTTTGGCGACTGGTAGTGCCAATTGGGTGCATCATCCCTCCACCCCCACCCACCCTCCAAACCGAATCCGATTTTGGCCCACAATATCAAAAATCTGATCCTCGTGGGGACCATTATTATGTTGCTTGCCTAGGTCAGACACGTGTTTCACTACCATAGTAGCTCATCAGTCACCACCGGAACATAATGGTGAGAGGATATCAGCCCAATACCACCGTCTAGGTGGCAGACTCCGTTAGCATACGAAAATATCCTCGGCAGACACATCGAAGAAGCTCTAAATACAATACCACTTTACTGCCAAGCGTCAATACGATTGCACTAGGAATATTGTGTGGTGCCAAGTACACTCACCACACATTCAATCCAATCATATGAAGGGAGGCGTGCATTAAGAAGTGAAAAAGGTTTTGCCATTAATTAGGAGTCGTTATTTTAAATTTTGAATGTTAGGAAAGAATATGTTTTTGAAATGCTGAATTTAGCAAATTTGAGAGTACGTTGCATTATGTCACGGGGAATCCGGGACTTCGTTATACACAGCCGCAAGAAACTGCGTGGAACAGGAATAGGCGATGACCTCGCCTCGCGAGATATGCGCTGCTCTGTAATGCAAAGGCTGACGCGTACCGGGGTGTGTAAAAAAATTCAGTTTACGTGGTCAGTGGATAGAAAAATGGATATGAAGGCTTGCTCAGTTGTCTCAGGGCAGACATTCACAACTGTCTGTTACAATCCGCCCACGTG
>JABMCL010002902.1:165000-187500 GCA_018857735.1 Alviniconcha marisindica
AAGAGTTGTCGAGTAAAAGGTGGCATGATCGCGGAGCGATCGACACGTGATGTGAAGTGACATGAGACACGGCAGTTGGCGAGCGACGAGAAAGGGAAGAACCCAGAGGCGCCCGTGACCACCGCGGCCAAATTCCAGATTGAAACTAATGAAAGTGCACTTAGTTTAGTAAATGGCCAATAGACAAGAGTATGTCTGCATGTGTGAATCTCTACGAGAGTCATGTACGATATAGTATGTGTTTGTGATAAGAAAATTATAATTAAATTATAATTGCAGTGAAAGGGGACCACGCGTTAGTGTGGAATGAAGTATGACTATGAGTGACAGTTATATGTTGAATATGTTTTTAATTCTCTGTCTATTCCTGTCTGTCTGAATCTGTGTTCGTTTTTGTAGCGCCTGTGTTGTGTTGTATTTTGTATTGTAAAGAAATGTTCCGTATGGCAATTTCCTCACAATACAATGTGGTAGATATTCCGTGCTATCAAGGTCCGTTAGTAGCATGTGTAATTAATGACCCAGCAGCAGATCTGATCTTGGGGAATGTTAGTGGTGTCAAGAGCGTTAATGATTGTGAGGAAGGTGAAAATTCGGGACATTCTACTGTGAAGGATGAGAAGCAAGTTTGTACAGCTGCCCGTATTCCTGATGAGTTTGTTACAAATGAACCTTCTGTAGGGTCGTTGCACTTAGTGGATATGTGGATGATCAAAAGATGCAGGTGTTGAGAGATTCGGGGTGTACAACAGCAGGAGTTCGGGAATCATTAGTTGACCCCATGTGTTTTACAGGTACTAAGACGTTTGGCGGGAACATAGAACGTTTTCCCATGGCGATTGTTTTCGTCAAAACACTGTATTTCACTGGATCATTGAAGTGTTGTCATCAAGGACCCATGTGTGGATCTGATACTGGGCAACACAGAAGGTGTGTCGTCTACTCCGGACTCAGGGATAAGTCTAGCCAATGTTCTTACTCGAGCTGGTGCTCAGGCAGAAAAGCGAGGAAGGAAGCCATTGGTTGTTCCAAAGGTGCCGAAGTTGGATATTTCACCAGATAAGCTGAAGTTGTTACAGGAAAAGGAAACAAGTTTCAGTTCTTTGTTTCAATAGGCAGTCAGTTCCAAGAAAGGAGGTCAGGATAAGATTTCTTTCAAGATCACTGAAGGTTTTCTGTACAGGATGTTTAAAGAAAAAGGTGTTGTTACTAACCAGTTGTTAGTACTCAGTGAGTTGAGAGAGTCAGTGTTACGTACTTTTCATGGCTGACGATAAGCAAGGATACCCGTGAATACTGTAATTCATGCGATATTTGTCAGCGTACTACACCTAGAGGGAAGGTACCAGCTGGTCCGCTTCAGCACATGCCGTTGATGGAAGAACCGTTCAAGAGAATGGCGATTGATTTGGTGGGATCGTTCCGTCCAGTTTCATCTTTGGGCTGTCAGTACTGATGTGTTGACACTAGCTGACATGGCCACACGTTTTCCAGAGGCAGTTCCTTTCAAAAGGATTGACGCTACTACAGTCGCAGAAGCGTTGTTCTCCATTTTCAGTAGAACTGGATGCCCACAGGAGATTTTGTCAGACAGGGGGACCCAGTTTACATCTTATCTGATGAAGGAGGTTCGCAGGCTGTCGATCTAACTTTTGAACACAACCCCTTACCATACACAGCATTTACCATATTGCTAATACATGAAAAGGATAGCTGAAAGGAGACTATCATCACATAATAAAAAGACGAATGACTTAATTGCATTTGACGCGGATTATGACTGCGTCTACATTAATTTGAACCAACACGTCTGAAATCAGTAGGTCTACATTCTACTGTTTGTCATGTCTAAATCCATCTGTGCTGCTGAATCCTAAAAATAAAAAAAATAAAAAAATCATGTGTAATACACTATCCTATGCCATCTTGAAATTGGTTCGACTGGTGCATTTACTAACAAAAAGGCAGAATGCCAATTTAAACGACTCCCA
Organism: Alviniconcha marisindica; assembly: GCA_018857735.1. Classification (NCBI taxonomy): domain Eukaryota; kingdom Metazoa; phylum Mollusca; class Gastropoda; family Provannidae; genus Alviniconcha; species Alviniconcha marisindica. The sequence continues at coordinate 166,992 of JABMCL010002902.1, forward strand.
GTGAAAGAATTTGCTCGGAATTTCCGACATAAATTCTGTGGGATGTATTGCTAGGCAAATGTTCCCGTAAGTTTAGGTTGTGACAGCATTTCTGTGCACCTGGCTCTGTGCCCATACATTGTTTTGTGTACACGTGTTTATGCGCCCAATTTACACATATTCACGAATTCGCATTCCTAACCCCACCCTTCTGTGCCCACCAGTCCTCACCGCGGCGGAGGTTTTAAACAGTAGCAGGTATACAGAGCTACCAAACGACCTACTAAAAAACAACTAATAGTAGCGCCGCACCTACTGCGTACAGTCGAGACCAAAATATTATGCAGGTGTGTCTGGTTACTCACATCTCTGATCACGCAAGCGTTCCAGTGCCTTCTGCAAATCCTCTGCACGTTTGGTGTTCTTTACACACTTCCTGCCCGCCGCATGAGCCGCAAGATCTTCAAGTGTCTTGTCCTTTTGCATTTCTTGGAGCCATTCCTTGTTCAAATGCAGCAGCCACAGTGAGAAAAAACAAGCTGCAAGATGGGTGCAGATAACAGAATCAGTAAACCGTAAGTCAGTTTTGCTGCCGTTCACTCGTAGACTACGCCAACACTGACAACAGCAGCTACTGCTATTTTCAAAACTACTAAAGCTACTACTACTACAAGACCAAAGAGGTATACAGTTCTTGGATTTTAATGTCTCGGCAACCGCATAGGGTCACCTCAAGATGAATTTAAAAAGAAATCTGAATTCTGTTATGCCAGTGCAAAGGAAAAGTCAATAATTCACAACTGAGTAAAAAGGCTGAATCACAGATCCGGACACAACAATCAACAGCAAACGCCACCTAGTCAAAACGGTCCATAACAAGCAAACCTCAGTATGTACATTTCACGTCACTAGGCTACAACTGATCACTTTACTGAGTGGGTACATGTGTGCGGGCGTATGTGCTCGCCCGCGAGAATTATTATTTGTGTGTGTGTGGGGGGGGGGGGGGGGGGGATAATCCATATTGTAAGATTTATTTGCACTCAGGACTCACACTGAACCACAATTTGCACTGAACGAAAGTAATGGGAATAATGCGAGTCTGAAATAATCAATGTTATTCCATCTGTCCAGCCCGCGTGTTTGGAGTATAAGTATGTTTGCGGTAGTTTTACAGGGATTTCATGAATGAGAAAAGGAAAAATTTAGATTTCTGTTCTAAATCATGATGAGGTTTCGTCTTTTGGGAGCTTGTTCGATTTCAGACCAACACTACCAATCATCCAAAGGAAATTTAGTAATTTGTACCGAGGCGCAACATGTGAAACAAAATCCTACTTGGACAGCAAGGTCCCGGGGGAAAATCCAGCAACTATATTTATTATTCTTTAGATCTAGTGACAATACTACATTGATTTTATTGTTAGATTGGAGCTTTAGACCTACCTTCTACTTCTTCGTCAGTTTTGGCTTCCTTGAGTCCTGTCAGTAGGTCTTTCCAAACACGTCCTTTAACCAGAAGGTCAAGTATGTGCTTGTCGTATATGCGCAGCAGATGCCTCAGGCCTGCAAAGTGATAAATACATAAGCAATTATTGTATTGAAAGACGTTGCATCAAGCAGGTTATACAATAACACATACAACAGTCTCAAAATGGACGTAGTTCCCAGTCTTACTGATGCATGCTAATTAATGTTACCAACTGTGCTAGCTGTATAAACTTGTGCTATCCACCTGGTCACCCAGGTTTACCATCTGCGACCTGTATTTGTCTTGTCGGTCTCTTTCCAGTCGAGCTAAGCAATCTTTTTATTTGCTCCTTCGAAAATAAATGGCAGTAACTCCAAATCTATCTCGGCTTTGACTGTGTAATCTTGAGGAGAAAAAAAAGAAGGAACAGAACTATGAAAATATAAACACCACTGTTTTATTCTCAGTTCTTCGTTGCTTTTGTTCAATGGGCTATTTGGTCAAGTAGGAAAAACAGCGCACGAAAGAATGCATTTATTATCTGTTATCCATCTTACAACAGATTTCACCCCTACTATTCATGACAAAGGGGCGAATAGGGTTCAAGTTTATAAGGAGGTTGGGGGGAGGGGGGGCTGGGGGGGCCAGGGTTCCAGGCGAGATCAAAAGATCAAGAGATCTTAGAGGAGGGAGGTGGAGCTGGACCCTCAACTTAGCCCAGAAGAGATCATGAGCAGGGAGGTGGAGCTGGGCTAAGAAAGCTGGACTTCCTTTGCTTGAGTTGTCCAAGTTGTTCGTCAACAGCAGTGCAACGGACATTGTCTTTGTGACTCTGGCCAAGCACAGCAGTTGAAACAGCAATTGCGCAGTGCACAAGTCGCTGGGCAATGGCGAGGGGACACCGCCCTAACACTTCCATTGTTCTGGCGGCGGTCCACGGTCTCTCCTGTCTTTTTCGGGCGGTTTCCGCGGTCGAGCCTTCACTCTGTCGTCCGCTTCCCACTCTGTCCCCGTCCCTAATAGGCCATCTCGCCTCCGTGGACGTAAAGCACCAAGAAAGAAAAAGGGGGGGGGGGGGGGGGGGGGGGATTTGCCCATTCGCCGTCATACTGGCAACATGACAACAGAAGAACTGTGCAGATATGCCCTCTACGACAACCTCATGCGTCAGTCCTGGCCGGTGGAGACTCCGAGTGCGAGGTTGATAATGCTGTGCCATTGCGTGCATCTTGGATGAATAATAATAATTTATTTTATATAGCGCCTCAACAACATTTATATGAGCTCTTAGCGCTGTACAGATCAACAAATGCAATAAAACACACATCATGTTACTTAAATTAGCCTAAAACTATTTAAAAAGAGAAACTCTCTCTATCTATACATATTTCAATGCACGCATATTCAAGATTCATTTTAAAACATAGCATATATATATATATATAGACATTAGAACAAACTGCAAGTAATGCATTTCACACACACACACGCACGCACGCACGCACGCACGCACACACACACACTACACATCTACGTGTGCATCCATAACGGAGTATGCCACTTTGAGTACACGTAGCTTATTAAAACATTAAGCAACAATCAGTATCTAATCACAACAATGAATCCAAGTCGCTTTGTAGAAAGCTGCTTGTCTTAAGTTAATCTGTTAATTGGTTCTTGGATTTTAACAACCCCACACCCGCATAAGGAGAAGTAGCTTAAGGTAAATGGCAAACTACCTTACAAAGTACCGTGCGAGTATACGTACGTCGTTTAGTGTGTACAGAAGTGTTGGTCCGCGAGCGTGCATGTGTATTTGTAAACATGGTGCTTAACGTTACTTGCGTGTGTGAGATACAGATCAGGCGAAAATAAATAATATTTGCCGGAAACATACATGAGTATGTTTGTTTTTGCGACTGCCTATTCAAATACGATTTTGTTACTGTCCGGCTATTGTTGGTGTCATTCCTTGACATATATTATTATCTTGACAATCGTAAGATCAGTCTATCACTTATGTGAGAAGTCTTTAAATAAAAATGGAAGAAGAATTATTCGTAGTCGCAACTTACAAGGGAGTTAATTAGCGTTCGAAAGACGTCACACAAACACAACAAAGATCTGAATCACCTACGGCAACTCTCACCTGGCATGCGAGTAAATACAAGATACATGTATAAACTCCAGCAGAAGCACATCCTCAGGTGGAGTTGATTTCTAGTGATAATTAACTCCCTTGTTTGTTGATTTTGCACAGGCGCTCTGGGCCTCTGGGCCTCCCTCTGTACGTTTCAGGCAGTGGTAACCTAGTTAATACAATAATGCGTCAACACGGCTAGCAAGATTACAGGAGCCGAACCAAAGCAACTTTGTGACCTGTTCCGCAGAATATCACTCCATCTTTTATGACAAAACATATCCTCTTAATTTTTGCTCTCAACACCTGCCGTCGATTCGACGACTGAAAATGCCACTGGCAAAGAAGAATGTTTATAAGAAATCTTTTATACCCACTGCTGTTTCAGTTTTAAATGCAGGATTTTAATATGTTTTCAGCGACGAAGCGCGCGGACGAAGAGTGGGGGTGGGGGTGGGGGGGGGGGGGGGGGGGGGGGGGAATGTGAGAGTGAGACAAAGATTTTTTTAACGTATTTATTTGATTTATTTGATTTTTTAAACGTAGCTTCTTGAGCCCATGTGATAAAGAAAGAAAAAATTCATCTGCATGCTTTGTATAATGGTGAACAATAAAGATTTAATTAATTATTTGATTGGATTTGAAAGTAGTGCTTGTTTTATATAGTTCTCTTGTGATCTGTGTGTTTCCGTCGTACATTAACGCATGCAGTCACTACAACCATCATGACCTACATACCCCTTTCGATGGCTAGGGCCGAACATTCGTGGGACTGGTGCTTCTTCTTGTCGTTAAGCGCCAGTCGAAGGTGTTTGAATAAAGTCTCGACAACCATTGGGCTGGTCAGTCCTCCCTGCCACTCTACAAACTCCTTTCCCTGGCTTTTACGCACCAAGCAGGCCAAGGCAACCTTGGATTTGAGCCTGTACAGGACATGTATAGAGCTATGCACATGGATACTTATATGATAATGATAACAGCGAATTTATAGAGCGCTTTTGGCCACTGAAAACACTTAATTTTTTTCTTCTTCTAAAGAATGAAAAGAAAAACGCAACAGGTAAATACTCACACAAAGATAAATGGCGGAAAAATATATTCATAAACGTACTTATTCACACAAAGCAGGGTGAAACACATAAACACACACACATGCGCGGACACGCAAACATTCATAGGATTGCGTGCGCGCGCGCGCGCACACACACACACCACCGATAAAGAACACACACATACACACACGCGCGGAAATAAAAAGAGGCAGAGAGAACAGACAGAGACCGGACGGAAATAAAGAGAGAAAGAGAGAACACACAGAAATAAAGAGAGGCAGGGAGAACAGACGGAGATCCGTCCGATCTCTGTTTTCTCTGCCTCTCTTTATTTCCGTCCGATCTCTGTCTGCTCTCTCTGCCTTTTTTAAAAATTTCCGTCCGATCTCCTTCTGTTCTCTCTGCCTTCTCTTTATTTCTGTCTGTTCTCTCTGCCTCTATTTCCGTCTGATCTCTCTCTGTTCTCTCTGCCTTTCTTTATTTCCGTCTGATCTCTGCCGATCTGTTCTCTTTGCCTCTATTTCAGTCTGTTCTCTCTGCCTCCCTTTATTTCCGTCTGTTTTCTCAGCCTCTCTTTGTTTACATCTGTCTATCACTAGTCTCACTCTCTCTTCATTTCCGTTTGTCTCTCTGCCTATCTTTATTCTTGTCCGTCTGTCTGCGCCCCCCCCCCCCCCCCCCACCCACCCACACTCTTTCTCTCTGGAAGTTCAATTGTTATATCTGTCTTCTGGGACAAGACCGAATATTAACTAATTAAGTACGTTTTTAAGGCCACATTTCGAAACTAGAACGTTTTTATGGGGGACTATTGTAATACAATATTTGATGTCAGTTTACCGTAATGTAAACATTATAATGTCAAAAAAGAAAAAGAAAGAAAGAGGAAAGGAAGAAGAAAAAGAAAAAAGCTAGTTAAATCCATTTCCTTCTTGTGTTAACAATCACATGCTTTGGTAAACATAATCTTATGAATTAATTTAAAAGAGAGCTGTTAGTTTGATTTCAGCCGTATTTTTATCCACTTTGCGGCCATATTTTGGCACTTAAATCACATGGAAGCCAGGCCGACATACATAGGAAAAACTTACCTGATGGTTTTATTTCTGAAGCTAGTACATTCGCTCAGTATATCGATGGCGGTCTGGCGCTGATCTTTTTCAGTAAATGGGTCCATCTGTTTTTGGACGTATGCTGTGGCGTCATAGAGGTCTTTATCATCCTCTCTTACCTCCAGATCCTCTACGTACGTAGCGATGTTGTGGACGATGCAAACATACGGAAGTAGGGCTTTGTACAACTTTGATTTCTACAAAGAAAAGAGAGAGATTTTTTTTTTGGATTGATGATCGCTTATATTGCGCTATTCTCCGCTCTCTTGAGCAGACTCACTGCGCTCGCATGTGATTCTACATGAGTGACTAGCTTTTTACAGCGCGTTTTTTGAATATCCACCGAAGTGGTGTACTTAAGCGCTGGTATGGCTGGTGCCACATGAAACTGCTGCCGTGTCGGCTCAAGTTCTGTGTATACCATACAACTATGTTCCATGTCACTTCATGCAAAGCCACATACGTAAGGAGTATGCGTGTTCACCTGTAACCTGCCACCTGCACTTTTGGCAGAATGACCGGGATCTTTTACGTGCTGCTGCGGTAACACGGGGGTGGAACGGATACCGAAACAAGAGTCAACACAGGAAGTCGACCCTGCAGAAGAAAATTCTCCCGTTCTTTTAACCTTTTGTATGTTTGGATCTTGTATTGCTGGTTTGTTTAATACAGAGCGCTTTCAGCGACTCGATGTGCTTTACAACTTAATTGAAGAAAAGCAAGAAATTAAAAGGAAATACAAGCATCTAATAATAATAAGAGGAAAAGAAGAAAGCTAATACAGTACTACAAAATGATCAACAGCCAAACGATACGGTCTAATGTTAATAATAATAATATAAATGAAAATAACAGTAGGCTAATAATAATGATCTTCTTCTGGGCATTCGCGGCTACTATGCATAGTTATTTCTGATCGGTAATGAATGTTTTGGTCTTTTTTAATGCCCTAAATCATCATCATCATCCTGCTACTCCTCATCATAACGTTAGTAGTAATAATCCTAATAACCATTATCATGATCATCACCACCGTCATCATTATAATCATCAGCGCAAAACGGATCCAACACGTGATGTTGTGAGGTGAGACACGGCAGTTGGCGAGCGACAACGAGAGAGGGAAGAACACAGAGGTGACCACCGGGGCCAACGAACGATGGGCCACTGAGAGTGAGAACGAGAGAGGGAAGAACACAGAGGTGACCACCGGGGCCAACGAACGATGGGCCACTGAGAGTGAGAACGAGAGAGGGAAGAACACAGAGGTGACCACCGGGGCCAACGAACGATGGGCCACTGAGAGTGAGAACGAGAGAGGGAAGAACACAGAGGTGACCACCGGGGCCAACGAACGATGGGCCACTGAGAGTGAGAACGAGAGAGGGAAGAACACAGAGGTGACCACCGGGGCCAACGAACGATGGGCCACTGAGAGTGAGAACGAGAGAGGGAAGAACACAGAGGTGACCACCGGGGCCAACGAACGATGGGCCACTGAGAGTGAGAACGAGAGAGGGAAGAACACAGAGGTGACCACCGGGGCCAACGAACGATGGGCCACTGAGAGTGAGAACGAGAGAGGGAAGAACACAGAGGTGACCACCGGGGCCAACGAACGATGGGCCACTGAGAGTGAGAACGAGAGAGGGAAGAACACAGAGGTGACCACCGGGGCCAACGAACGATGGGCCACTGAGAGTGAGAACGAGAGAGGGAAGAACACAGAGGTGACCACCGGGGCCAACGAACGATGGGCCACTGAGAGTGAGAACGAGAGAGGGAAGAACACAGAGGTGACCACCGGGGCCAACGAACGATGGGCCACTGAGAGTGAGAACGAGAGAGGGAAGAACACAGAGGTGACCACCGGGGCCAACGAACGATGGGCCACTGAGAGTGAGAACGAGAGAGGGAAGAACACAGAGGTGACCACCGGGGCCAACGAACGATGGGCCACTGAGAGTGAGAACGAGAGAGGGAAGAACACAGAGGTGACCACCGGGGCCAACGAACGATGGGCCACTGAGAGTGAGAACGAGAGAGGGAAGAACACAGAGGTGACCACCGGGGCCAACGAACGATGGGCCACTGAGAGTGAGAACGAGAGAGGGAAGAACACAGAGGTGACCACCGGGGCCAACGAACGATGGGCCACTGAGAGTGAGAACGAGAGAGGGAAGAACACAGAGGTGACCACCGGGGCCAACGAACGATGGGCCACTGAGAGTGAGAACGAGAGAGGGAAGAACACAGAGGTGACCACCGGGGCCAACGAACGATGGGCCACTGAGAGTGAGAACGAGAGAGGGAAGAACACAGAGGTGACCACCGGGGCCAACGAACGATGGGCCACTGAGAGTGAGAACGAGAGAGGGAAGAACACAGAGGTGACCACCGGGGCCAACGAACGATGGGCCACTGAGAGTGAGAACGAGAGAGGGAAGAACACAGAGGTGACCACCGGGGCCAACGAACGATGGGCCACTGAGAGTGAGAACGAGAGAGGGAAGAACACAGAGGTGACCACCGGGGCCAACGAACGATGGGCCACTGAGAGTGAGAACGAGAGAGGGAAGAACACAGAGGTGACCACCGGGGCCAACGAACGATGGGCCACTGAGAGTGAGAACGAGAGAGGGAAGAACACAGAGGTGACCACCGGGGCCAACGAACGATGGGCCACTGAGAGTGAGAACGAGAGAGGGAAGAACACAGAGGTGACCACCGGGGCCAACGAACGATGGGCCACTGAGAGTGAGAACGAGAGAGGGAAGAACACAGAGGTGACCACCGGGGCCAACGAACGATGGGCCACTGAGAGTGAGAACGAGAGAGGGAAGAACACAGAGGTGACCACCGGGGCCAACGAACGATGGGCCACTGAGAGTGAGAACGAGAGAGGGAAGAACACAGAGGTGACCACCGGGGCCAACGAACGATGGGCCACTGAGAGTGAGAACGAGAGAGGGAAGAACACAGAGGTGACCACCGGGGCCAACGAACGATGGGCCACTGAGAGTGAGAACGAGAGAGGGAAGAACACAGAGGTGACCACCGGGGCCAACGAACGATGGGCCACTGAGAGGGGAGGGGGAAAACACGAGGCCCGCCAACGAATCCAGGATAGGAGAAAACGGGGGGCATTGAGAGTGAGAAGAGGGGAAAAGGGAAAGGGAAACAGAGGTGACCACCGGGGAAGAACCGGAAGGAGGGCCCATTGAGAGTGAGAAGAGGGGAAAAGGGAAGAAACAGAGGTGACAACGGGGCAGAACCGGAAGGAGGGCCCATTGAGAGTGAGAACGAGAGAGAAGAACCAGGAAGGAGAAGGCATTGAGAGTGAGAACGAGAGCCAGACGAAGAATCCAGGAAGGGAAGGCATTGAGAGTGAGAAGAGAGCTGACGAAGAATCCAGGAAGGAGAAGGCATTGAGAGTGAGAACGAGAGCTGACGAAGAATCCAGGAAGGAGAAGGCATTGAGAGTGAGAACGAGAGCTGACGAAGAATCCAGGAAGGAGAAGGCATTGAGAGTGAGAAGAGAGCCGATGAAGAATCCAGGAAGGAGAAGGCATTGAGAGTGAGAACGAGAGCTGACGAAGAATCCAGGAAGGAGAAGGCATTGAGAGTGAGAACGAGAGCTGACGAAGAAGGCCGAACCATTCTGCAGTAGCAGAAATAATTCAGAAGACAAGACCAGCCACCAGGTGCCAAAGCGAGAATGCCGTCGAGCGTCATACCTTGTTGGGACTTTGGGTGCCGTGGTCAAGTATGAAGAGAACTGAGTCAGAAGTAAGTAAGTAATTTGGTGTTTTACGCCCAGTCAACCATTACGGTTATCTCAGGGCGTAACTGAGTCAGACACCGGTCGGCGTGAGTAGCTTCCAGATTGAAACATAATGAAACTTTGAAAGTGCATTTAGTTAGTAAATGGCCAATAGACAAGAGTATGTCTGCGTGTGTAGTAAATGGCCAAGAGACAAGAGTATGTCTGCGTGTGTGAATCTTTGCGAGAGTTGTGTATGATGTAGTGTGTGTGTGACAAGAAAATTGCAATGGTAGTGAAAAGAGGACCACGTGTTAGTGTGGAATGTAGTATGATTTTATGAGTGACAATTGTATGTTGAATGTGTTTCTAATTCTCTGTCTAGTCCTTTCTGTCTGAATCTGTGTTCGTTTTTGTTCGTTTTTGTAGCGCATGTGTTGTGTTGTAGTACAATTTCCTCACAGGCTCATATAAACAAAAATAATTAGTTCTATCATATTTTCTGAACTGCAGATCCTGCAAACAAGCAAGGTTAGTTTGGTTGTACACCACCAGAAGCCGAAGTGTGTAGTGAAACACTGAGTCACTGTGTTCAAAGTAAAGGTCAAACAAACGTTGAGTAAATATTTGTCCGGGCGGCATCTTTCTTAAACTTCCGTAACCATACTTTGCACAGCGATGCACCATCATGAACCGGAGTGTCAGCAAACAGGACTACTCCGTGAAACACCCCGACAGACAGTACCAATATCGGTATTGCATACGAGACAGCTTCTTACATGGATCGAGTAAGTAACTTGGTGTTTTACGCCCAGTCAACCATTGCAGGGCGAAAACGAAGATCGTACACTGGCATTAATAATGACCGCTTGGCCGGAGCACGTCCACACTAACCAACTAAACTACAGGCTTAAACAAGAAAACAACATCTGAAACAGAGTTGTGCTATTGGAGTATACCCCCGAACAAATATCAGTAGCTAGGCCTTGCGTCAGCGTTACTCCAAGAGAATATCAGATTCTGTATTTTGCACAATTAAATTCCAGTTATGCTAAATACATATTAATAGAACAGCAACGCGAACCATGAAAATACAAATATTTCCACAATTTCTACGTTGTAGACACACAGACACGAATTTGCGTGGGGTCCCTTGTAATACAAAACTTAGCCGCTGAGGTACTGACCTGCGGGTCGTCGGCGGTTTTAATAGACTCCAAAAGTTCCTCCATTTTGGAAAGCAGCTTTGAAAACAGGTATTCGTACTGTAGAACGCCTTCGCAAATTGCATCGCTGCCGTCAGTGGCAAACTGTATTGACAACAGAGGGTAGTTATCTTTTTCACCGCTTTTTTCCTGGTCGGTGTCTCCGCCACTTTGCTTCTTCGGCTGAAGATGTGTAATCAGTTCTTTACCAATGACGCCGAAAGAGCCAGAATAAATCAGACGAGTGCCTTCCTCTCGCATTTTTTTGACGTTCCCTGGGAACGAAGAAGTAGCAATCTTCTGTAGGTGCTCATACATTTTCTTATTGTCGTTTTCATTTTCTTTCTTTGATTCTTCTGGGGAATCTTCAAAGCTTTTCTGCCAACGAGTCTGCCATTTTTTCAGACTAAATCCACAACCCATGATTATTCCGTTTCTTCCCCCTCCCTCTCTTCAATATCCCAACTGTTCGATGGTTCGGATTCCTTGGAAATTCAGCAACGGAGGCAATGGTCACCTGAAAAGAGTCCAGAACAGCAAATTCACGATTTATTCATGTCACACAGAGAGAAAAAAAGTGTGTGTGTGTGTGTGTGTGTGTGTGTGTGTGTGTGTGTGTGTGTGTGTGTGTGTGTGTGAAATATTTAATTAAAGATGCTTTATTCGTGCCAAGCCAAAATTATTGAAATAAATGCACAAGGAACGTCGAATGTTTTTTTTTCATCCATGCACACATTCACACTTTCCTTTACACTCTAAAAATACAAACAAAACGAATTAAAGAACAAAAACTAAACAACGATTAACAGCAAACACATAATTATCTAGTCAGCGAATAATGCAAAACTGAAAACATCATGAAATATATATATAAAAACTGCTTTTCTGTTAGATAAGCACTAATCACTGTGTTGCTCGTCCAACAGACACCCGCATATACATACATACATGTAAGTATATGCACATACATGCATGCATATACATACACATCCGCAGAAATAAGAACAATTTAAAAACTCTTGAAACGATCTCATCAAATTTACAATCACACTTTTGTTGAATCTCTCTCTCTCTCTCTCTCTCTCTCTCTCTCTCTCTCTCTCTCTCTCTCTCTCTCTCTCTCTCTGTGTAGAACTGACCTTTAAAAGCTTTTTACTTCTTAAGCGCATCCCATTGGAACTCTGTTTCAGCTCAAATAATAACAATAGCAATAATGAAACGCCGTTTATGAAGCGCGAACCTTTAACATAAAAATAGAGCTCAGCGCGCTGCACAAAATTCAAATATGAACTACATCTACGTTGAGACGCCTCAAGCAGAGAGCGACAATAACAATGATTACAAGTAATTCAAATCACAAGAAACTAAACAGGCAAAACCTACATTACACGCACATACTCACGCACGAGAATACACGCGAACGCACGCACACACACACACACACACACACACCACACACACACACACACACACACACACACACACACACACACACACACCAACCACATCATCAGTCAAATGAAACAGATAGGTCTTCAGAGCAATTTTAAATGCAGTAGTTGACTGAATGTGTGTAATTTCACCAGATAGGGAGTTCCAAACAGAAGGAACAGCAATAGGCCAAAGAGCGACGTCGAAATGTTTTGGTTTTATCATGTACAATGCATAGAGTTCTTGAGTCAGAAGAGGAGTGCAGTTGTCTTGATAGACAGTGCACACGAAGAAGATCAGACTGATAAACAGGGGCTGCGTCAGAGAAACAGGAATGACAAAGAGTTGATAACATACTCTAGGTGCGCTTGAATAAGCAGCCAATGAAGACGAGTTCTGAAGAGGGGTAAATCGTGATCTCTTTTATGGTCACTGAGCACGTGTCATGCAGTTTAGAACATTTTGTAATTTCTCACGAAGGTGTCCTAAGACAGTCTGAAAGGAGTGAGTCACGCAATTCACGTATCAGCTTCAAATCATTGCTCCGCAAATGGATTAGAAATAACATGTTATCACTTTGTTAATTTCATGATTTTTAATGTAAAATTTATACATACCTTAATATATATATATTTGTATGCATGTATATTCTTATGCTTTGCTTCATGCTCCATTGTATTAATCATAAATGACCGTTGGTTCACATTGATTTACCTATGATGTGCATTTTGTTGATTGTTAGTCCTTTGTTTTGATGTAGATCGTATCTGAATTTGTGGCTGTGTTATTGTTTGTTCTTTCTGTCTTTCATTTATAGTCTCATTAGAGCTTCCGTGTTACGGTAAGTTTCGTTATGGTCATTTTCCTCTATTTTGTCTTCGCTGCACATGCTTCGAAAAGTTTCGGGAGAGAGAGAGAGAGAGAGAGAGAGAGAGAGAGAGAGAGAGAGAGAGAGAGAGAGAGAGAGAGAGAACTCGAACTCGAAAACTTTGTTTTACAAGGATTGTAGTTTAGGTTCAGTCAAAAACCTGTCTAACAACTAGTCCTTGCTAAGCTACTGATGAATAAATATCAAATTACAGGCATTATTTATATACTTATAGGCATGAATGATTGAGTGAAACGTTATACATGAGAATTTCCACACAAAACATAGCGTGCTCACAGCGCCAGATGAACACATGCCATTCATCATTCAGTTACATATTATGAGCATACGATGAGCATATTATGAGCAAATGAAGCAGAAGAACATCTGATCAGTTCATATGACTAGTATCGGAAAAGAAAACAGAAGCAGTCAATGCTTATTTTATAAAGAACAGTAAGGGAGAAGGAGAGGGAAAAACAACAACAAAACGGGGGGGGGGGGGGGGGCACTCTCACAAGCAGTCAGAAGGACTGGGCGGAGTTGTATGGGTGTATAAAATAGGTCTCAGTCTCTCTCTGTGTCTGAGAGAGACAGAGAACTTGAACTCGAGCTCTAAAACTTTATTTTACAAAGATTGTAGTTTGGTTCTAACAACTAGTCCTTGCGAAGCTACTGATGAGTAAATATAAGATTACAGGCATCATTTATATACATACAGGCATAAATGATTGAATGAAATTTGATACATGAGAATTTCCACACAAAACATAGCGTGTTCACAGCGCCAGATGTACACATGCATACATCACTCAATTATACATTATGAGCATACAACCAGTAAATAAGGTAGTAGAACATCTGATCAATTCAATACCAGTATTGGACAGAAAAAGAAAAGAAAAAAATAAGCTGTTTTTGTAGGCTCATAATTCTCATCTTTTTTAATTTCTGGTCAGTAGTTAGAGTTGTATCTGGAAAGATTAACTTTACAGCTCTTCTGTGCAGAGGATTTAATCTCCTTTTGAGAACATCACTACATCCGTCCCACACGACTGACGCATAATCAATGTGAGGTTTAATGTGGGCGCTGAAGAACAGTTTCCTGGTGTCGACGTCTACGATGTATCTTAATTTCGATAGAAGGAAGACTCGTCTTGAAACTGTTTTACACACATTATTAGTATGTGAGTCCATGGTTATACCTAAAAGACGGTGTTCTGACACTTGATCAATTTTCGCCCCGTTTAGAACGAGATCGAGTGATAAGGGTGACAACTGGTGTTTCTGTCTGGTAGCGATTGTCATAGACTTGGTCTTGATCGGATTGATGACAATATGATTATTATCACATCAATTGGATACCTTATCTAAGCTGTCTTGCATATTGCTTCTGATTTGCATAGTATCTTTTCCAGATGTGTGCAGTGTTGTGTCCTCTGCCAGCATGTCACAATCAACATATATATCTTTCACGTGTAATGGAAGGTCATTGACAAAGAGACTAAAAAGAATAGGTCCCAAAACAGAACCTTGTGGTACACCATACTTTACTGACTCTTTGGAGGATAAGAGCCATAAGTAAGACGCATTGCGTTTTATTATGAAGATATGATTTTAAAAAATGGTAGAGAACTTGAGTTTTTAAGATAAATGGCGAGTTTCTTCAATAGAATATCGTGATCAACCAGGTCGAAAGCCTTCTTTAGGTCTAGAGATACTACTCCAGACACCTCAGATTTATTTATGGCTGTTAGCCAAGAATTTGTGAGACGTGCCAGTGCAGTGTTGCAGGAGTATTTACGTCTAAATCTAGACTGAAAGGGATGAAGGAGTTGCCGCTTTTCTAAGTAATCATTTAAATAAATGTGCACATGCTTTTCGAGAAGCTTTGACAAAACAGACAGAAGGGATATTGGTCGGTAATTGGTTCGATTTGTTTTATCCGTAGATTTTGGAAGCGGAACCACTTTGGCTTTTTTAAGCTCAGAGGGAAAAACGTTTTTCTCAATGCATAAATTAAAAACATATGTAAGCGAGTCTATTATATTATGCATGGCAATGACAATTTTTGTAGCTGGTTGCTTGTACCATCCAGACCAGACGATATTTTGTTTTCCAGCCTCGATATGTATTTGCCTAGTTCCGAAACGGAGAGATATGGGATGACAAATGGGTCCTTCCCGCTAGTTTTTTGTTTGCAGAAATCCTGTAGAGGATTTGAGCACTCATATGCATTTGTTCTTGGTTCTGTTAATGATTCTGACACAGACAGGAAATGATTCTTGAAAACATTTGCAGTTAGATTCTTCGGGATGTCGGCAGAAGTAGAACGATGTCCTTTCTTAAACACATTTAGAGTACGCCACACAGATGATATATTGTTATCACGTTCTATGAGATTTTGGAAGTATTCATTTTTGGCTTTTCTCATGTGAGCAAGTGGTCTTTGTACGTTTTTACAATAATCCCGCCCCGGTTATCAGATCCATGCAATTTCATTACTGTACTGTTAGTAACCCGGGAACCGGAGCAGACGACGCTTTTGTTTTGAAGCGCTGCGTGTTGCGTAACGCCACATGGCCTTCTCACAGCCGACCGGCAATAGCCGCCGGTGCGCGCCATTTTCAAATCTGTTTACTCCCTTAATATTTTGACCGCTTGTTTGTTTACCTACTCCTTGTTCACCTAGTCCTTTTCGTTATACACCAAAGCCATGTGTAATATAATCTGGCATCTTAGAATGTTTATTTAGATCTTATTTAGACGCAGGATCGAGCTTAATCAGTAGCCGATGCCTCTAAATAAGTAAGTAAACATGGTGCTTAACGTCCACAGAAACCGTACGGCTTATTAGGGACGGACGATGCCTCTCTAGGTCCATTCTTTTTATAGCCGTCGTCTGCATGGCGCGTTCTCTGTTTATGAGTAGGCCTACTAGTGAATAGTAGCGAATCGTTGTTTTGACTCGATTAAAGTAATTCTGTGTCGATCAATGCTTTGTTGTATAGTATTTTGCTTAGCTGACTTCATGTTTAGTGTTTATTTTGGGTTGAAACTAACTTATTAAGTATTGTGTGCTGTAGAAGCTAAGTTATATTCATAGACTACTTGGTATCACTATCAGCGCTGTTGCGACTAAGATAACGCGCCCCAGACGAAAGTTCGCACCGATTGTTTTAGTACTAGTCTTTGAGTGTATCTTGCTTCTCTTACAGAGCGTTGTATTGTAATTGTTATATACCGTTTTAACCGTGGGAGCGTGTTCTTTATTCTGATATAAGTTTTAGCGACAGTTATATGTTGTACATTGTGTTAGTTGTGACTTAGTTGTACGAATCTGTTGATAGACAGGTGCAAGCCACGCTTCCCACTCTTGTTATAAATAAAATAAGTCATGTGTGTAAATTTAGTTTATACGGTTTAAAAGATTGTAACTGTAGCTGTTATTTGATGTTTTTCATGTTTTAATTAGTTTAGTTATTGTGGAGGAAATTGTATTTGTGCGGGCCAAGGAAACACAATTGTCAGCCATTTTGTGGTCCAGAGGGCCGATTTCATTGTAGCGATAGGGTGTGTTCCTTGCGGCCCGCGCAGTTCTCTTATCTATGCGTGCGCGTGAGGATTTGGGGGTGCTGAGAAAGTTGTCTGCTGCTGTAGAATAAAGCCTGTTTGCCGTCGCCGCCTGCTGTGCCGGGGTCTCCATTTTGACTGACTCCGCTGCCTGTGTCCTGTTCTACGCTCCACCGCTCCGCTCCATTACACTCACATGAATTTTTACTTTATTTCTTAATTTCTTGTATTCAAGGAAACATTTTTCTCTCTTTAGTTTGTCTCTCTCTGCCATTGTTTCCTTGATGTCTTTGTTAAGCCATAGTGGTAACTTTGGATGTTTTACCCGCTTGCGCTTTAAAGGTGCATGGCTATTGATAACAGTGAGATAGACATTGTACCATGTCGCCAAGGCTTTATCGGGATCAGTACAATTCAGGACTTCCGTGAACGGGGCCTAGAGCAGGATATTGAAAAAGGCAGCCTTATTAAAAACTTTGAAAGATCGAAATGATATATACAAATGGGTTTTGGGCTCACATTTTGGAAGCTTAATCAGTCGATCTTGATTAGGAGATGGGACAATGGTCACATGCTCAGGTCAAGTACACTGCCCTCGGTGATTAAGTCTGGGTGGTTTGTGTATATATGGGCAATAAGAGTGGCAGATGTCTGTGTAATTCTAGTAGGTGATTTCACAAGTTGGGTTAAGCCTAGCAGTGTAATAGTATAGTCCCAGGAAGTGTGTGGCTTTAGTAAATCAATATTAAAATCTCATAGTACAAGAATACCAGCATGGGGTTTAACAGTATGGATGCTATTTGTCATTTGTACAAAGTTGTCAAACCATTCATAAGAAGCAGAAGTGTTTCTGTACAAAAAAAAACACAAAAATATTAGGAGCGTTCGTACTTGGTTTCAGTTCAAGCCAAATGCATTCAACAAGGTCACTTTCAAGGTATTGAGGCCTATGTGTAATGTCAGCAATAGAGTTGTGTATGTATACTGCAATACCAGTCTGTCCAATAACAAGTGAAGCTTTTCTCGAAATACAATAATTTGGAATGTTAATATCCTGGTCAGAAATTTTGGAGTCTAGTTGTGACTCTGTGATACAAAAAATGTTATAGTTAAGCGTTGTCTGGCTAAGGAATACACACAGATCAGGAACCTTGTTAAACAAATGGTACACATTCTGATGACCAACGCGCAACATTGTAATAAACGATGGAAATTATGAAAAAAGAGAAAACTGGAAAAAGAAATGAAAACAGTAACACTCGAAAAAAGTACATTTACACAAACAGAGCGCAAAACCAAAATTTAACAGAATCGTAAAATTAACGAAAACAAAGCACGCAAAGGGGCAGCAAAGACAATAGAACAAACACGTTCGTAAAATGAACTTCCACGATAATTTACACAAATAAAAAGGTCCAACTGACTAGATCCGTTATTATTACACAGTAAACTAGTATTGTAATAAATGTTGGACGTCGCAGTTACGCTTGTATACCTTGTTAGAACTGATGATGAAGTGATGCTTTATGTCCTGAGATGTCGGCTGATATATTAGGCCGAACAAGCTGTGACCAATGCCGAAGCATGGTTCAATAAATCTTTACGTCCACGGAAGCCAGAAGGCTCGTTAGGACGGACAGCCCAGGACGGCCACCTCGACTCTCACACAGTTCCTGAACTATGTCCTTGTTAGAACAGGTAGGTAGGTAGTGTTGCTTAATGTCCTCAGATGTCAGTTGACATATTAGGGACAAGCTGTGACCAATGCCGAAGCATGGTTCAATATAGCTTTACGTCCACGGAAACCAGAAGGCTCGTTAGTACGGACAGCCCAGGACGGCCACCTCGACTCTCATACAGCTCCTGAACTATGACCTTGTTAGAACGGGAACAGTAACACTTTTATACCTTTTCAGAAGGGGAACAATGAGCTTCAAATAAGCCTGGGGGACGCTACGCTACAAAGATCATCATTTACTGAGACTGGGATCGGGGCTGCTGGACATAGCTATGATGCAGAGGCCATGGGTTGTAGGGGCTGAAGTGCCAGGGGAAGGGAGGCATGGGCGGGCCGCCGGAGTGGTGCCACTGGAATGGTGGGGGGGCCACTGGGTGGCGTCATACAGTGAGGACCATCATAAAGGCCATGATGGCGCAGTTGCGACCCCCGATTCTGCTGGTTCTCCCTGGTTCGCATGGACATGCCGCTAGCAGGGTGCCGTGGCCATCGGTCCTGTGGGCAGCCACCGGGTGGTGGCTCACGTGGCGGCGGGCCTCCAGCAAGCGGAGGCCACTGGACTGGTGGGGGGCCACTGTATGGTGGCTCGAGGCGTGAACCGTTATGAGAACCGCGGGTCACAGCAGCACCACCGTCCGGCAATGATGGGCCGCCAGAGAGAGAGAGAGAGAGAGAGAGTCTCTATACCCTTCATAAAGAGCCCATTGGGTACATCGGAAAAAAACACAATCCTGCGATATTTCAGACTGAGGCATGCTTCTTCTCACAGTCGCTGACCCACTTCGCCTAAAGTAATTTCTGAGGAACGGAGCTTTACTGGAAACAAGCGGGAGGTGGAGTGAAACCATGCAGTAAGTCAGTAATCGATTCGTGCATGGCTGCTGGTTCGCACGTAAATTTCATGTTTGCCTACTGTTGTCACCACTGGCGACGCTTTCCAGAACGATTACTATCATGATGCCTGCAATTTCGTGTCTCAAAATCAGTACAAAGTTCCCATATGTATAGTGCACGCGCCTGATTGTTTGTCTATCTGCCGTCCAGCTGGTAAAAACTGTCTATCAGTCAACTATCAATCAATCAAAGGAACTCTCTTTCCCAGGCTAAACTTCTCGTGTGCTTGGACCATCGATAACACTTGTGTCACGAGTTCACTACCGCGCTGGGCGCTCATTTCCCGCGCTTCATTTCGATGTCACCAAAATGTCTTTGACGCCACGGGTAGCTCTGAGTTTTGCGCATAGGTCACGGAAGAAAATTAATGCAACGGAATGAATAATTTTTGCGTTTTTATCTGTTTGGAGTTACCTTTCGAAAACATATTGCAGCGTTCCAGAAAAAAAGAAGTAAGTCCACGAGAGAAGGTGTGGACTGTTGGGTTTTACCTCAGTCTATTTTTAACTCAAAACGATTGTCAATTTTTGGGTGTTAAAAAAAGAAGAAAAGACAACAAAAACAAAACTAAAACTAAAACATGATGACTAAAATAGCAAACATCATTCACGATAAAAAAAAAATTCAAAAATCAAAAATCAATCCACCAAATCTAAGAAGTTCCCATAACAAATTCAGCAATCAATTTAAATTGAAAATTAACTTTAAAAAAAGAAATATGTAAGAAAGTCGGCAGAACTGCGTACTGTATCGCATCAGGAATATTGTATTTGAATGTCACGTCCTTCTACGCTTTACAGCAAACTTACAGTCAAAAATGGCCTCTGCGAGCTATATATATAATTATGAGCATTTATACGAAGTGAACATACATCTCCATGCATTTACAAGTAGCCAATAATATTCAGGTATGGGCACTGCACGCCCAACGCATCTGTCTTGCTCTGATCTTTTATTTTGACCCACGCATACGAGTATTCACAAGCAGTCACATTACAATTAAGATTACCTCCGAGCTGTTATAAAGCTGATATTTACGACTGGCGATGTAACCACCCCACAAACGTGTCTAAAACTAACTCGTAACTAAAAGCAAGACGGGCCTACACCTTCACAAGATTATCTTCGCACGCAGTGTCCTCTTACTTACCCAACCTAGCCTGTGTTTTCTGTCGGGTTACTTTATTGACGTGTTGAATGAAACAGACAGCTTCGTGCTTGGCTCAAATTACCAAGACCGAAGTAGGCCTGCTGGTTCTCTGTCACGTCATGTGGAGCAATTC
>JABMCL010002902.1:192500-212500 GCA_018857735.1 Alviniconcha marisindica
ATTCAGTTTGCGCTCAAATACATGTCTGTAGGGGTGACCACAGAGTAACCGACTTAGAAAAATTTCCAGTTCGAATCTCCAAGGATGAAGCTCCTTTTTGTAGGGGTGTCCACAGGGTAACCGACTTGGAAAAATTTCCAGTTCGAATCTCCAAGGATGAAGCTCCGACGCTATTGCTAGTAGTTGGGCTTTATTTCCCCCTTGTTATTTCATCTTTCTCAAGCCTTGTTAGGTGCATGGCGTTTCGGTCTTTTTCGTTGTGTTTGCTCTAGCTTTCACAACAGGGAGCCAGCCTTTTATTGCGTGTTTTATTTTATTTTCCCAATTTATCCTTGTTTGTTTCATCATAATTATGTAAAGATGAAAAGTTTTGTTCGTTCTAGTTCAATAGACTAGCGATTTCGTGACCTCCCTGGTTAGGGTTTGTGGTTGGGCTAGTGACCGGTTCTTGCCATTCATTGTTTTTTCTTCGTTCTAGTTCAATAGACTAGCGATTTTGTGGCCTCCCTGGGTTAGGGTTTGGGGTTGGGCTAGTGATCGGTTCTTGCCATTCGCTTTTTTTTCCCCTCTCTCTCTCTCTCTCTCTCTCTTTGCTTGCCCTTTTGTTTCTCGAGTTATATCGTTCTTTTACGATATACGAGTGAGGGGGTTAGTCTTGATGTGTAACGAGATCGCTCAGTCTTTCTTTGTGTGGGGTAGTTCGTGAGCGTCTGCTGCCGGCCCCGCAGTGTTGTTGTCACTGCTAAGTGAATTGTATCATGTACACGGATTACGTGTATCCAGCCTTTGTCACCTTGCTCGCTGACATTTCCTGCCTCCTCTTTCTTTTCAGAAAGTTTGTTTGTTTTTTGTTGTTTTTTCTCTTCTCTTCCACCATAGGTTCTTTCTTTTTTATCTTTGGCTTATTGGCTAATTCGTACCCGCTGTTAGCTTGCCTGATTAGGGTAGCAATTCTGCATTTCTCTTTTCGTCTGCATTTGTTTACATCTCGATGCTATGCCATCGGTAGTCCTGATTAGCGATTTGCTTGATCAGTCTTTGCACTTGCTAACCGAATGATCGGCTGTACTTTTAGCCTCATTAACTCACAAATATCGTGTTTCTACTAACTTAGCTTGGTCGCACTTGACTCCTCTGTTTGTTGATTCATTGTAAAGTGCTTTGTGCTTCCTAAGAGTAGGTGATCTATACATTTCTCTTTGTCATTATTAGAGATAGATAACAGATTTTGTTTGTGCCAGTTGATCCATGACGATTATATCGGGGCGAAAAAAGGGGGCGTAGGGAAGGTGACCAATCACTTTCTGTGTTCGCTGCAGCTTTTGCGCACACATTTTGCTTCAGTGCTAAAGACTGCGAGTACAGGACTCGAGACCAGGCCTCTGCAAATAGCAGCCTATGCAGCGCGCCACTCGTTTAGACTGAAAGAAACCTTTCACCTGTCACCGAGTTTTGTCTGACAGAGCGTGACTAGCACGCGAATACAGACAAGCCATTCTTCTGACCTCCGACACCTGAAGATCATACAACTTGCTTTCTGTCATCAAATTACCTACGTGAGCCGGTTTGGCCTAGTGGTAAGGCGTTAGGCTGGTAAGCGGAAGGACCTCGGTTCAATACCGCTTCGGCTCTACTTTCTCTTCAAAAAGGTTGTGGTTTGTGGACACTGTCTTGTGACTTTGTCCACCACTTCCTACTGAAACATTAAAATGGCTCTCATCGCTGCGCATCTTAATGCAGAAGTCATTCTGGTGGTGACAGTGTAGCGATAGGTATATAATCTCCCTCTCCCCCCACCTCCATACCCCCTTCCCCCCTTCTCCCCGTCCCTAATAAGCCGTACTGTTTCTGTGGACGTTAAGCACCATGTTTACTTACTAAATTACCTGGCTTGATAGAACACGTTGCGGTAAATCAAGTGCATCGATCGTGATTCTTAAATGACGCAACGAACAGAAGCGATAGCTGAACTTGTTAAAATCTGGAATTAACTGAAACAAACACCATTGCATGTACCATAGTGTGTGTGTGTGTGTGTGTGTGTGGTGTGTGTGTGTGTGCGTGCGTGCGTGCGTGCGTGCGTGCGTGCGTGTGTGTGTGTGTGTGGGGGGGGGGGGGGCAATATGTAATATGTGCTATCAGAGTGCGGTGGTTTCATTTCCGACAGACACTGTGGGACATGCTGTTGATGTACTGGGTGTAGGCCTACTGGACACAGACTGGACATCGTGGGCAGGCCGATGTTGGTCGCTGTGGTTGCTGCCAGCCTGTGAATCTCTGGGTGGGGGTTCGCTCAGCTCACGGGGCAGCTTGGACAGGTCCCCCTTCTCAATCTTGACAACCCTCTTGTCTGCCAGTAGAGCGAAGATCCTGCCGTCCTTGGTCCAGGTGCTCTTGACTGTCTTGTGTTTGCTGACCCGGTCCAGCCGTTCTTTATTTAGCGGGGTCAGGTCCTCGACGATCACGCTAGTATTCAACCATAATGATGTCCATCCAGTTTTGGAAACTCAGTCAAAACAAATCTTAGTTTTGCTTTAGGTTTTCCCCCCCCCCCCCCCCCCCCATTGGTTTCTTTTTTCTTTTTCCTTTTGTATTGTACAGTTAGGCGTAGCAAAGAAAGGTATCATCTCTAATAAATCAAGCAGCAAAAATCATTCCGCTGTAAAAATGTTTTTTGTGCACTTGAAAAGTATGCCATTCGTATTTGTAACAACAGCCTCAATATGTCGCCGCATAAACACAGATAGGCCTTTTAGATATTTCCTTATTACTACAACTCTTCGCTCGCATTTTCACATGAATAAAGTATCGCGCCGCAAGATTTCAGGCCGAGACATGCGTGGCTCTGACCGCGCCGCTCGATTCACACAACCAGTGACCTACTTCAGCCAAAGCGATTTCTCAGGAAGGCGGCTGTCTGAAGTAACGTGAACTAGGAGACAGGTGCGTGCACAAACGCAATCAACTTCTCATCACTTCGTGCATGGCTGGTTCGCACGTACTGCTTATGTTTGTATTTCACTCATGGCTGTCGCAGCAGAGAATAGCACCATATATATATATATATATAAATAAGGCCATCCGCAGCAGGAAGCATTTCTCGGAAATGAGTGATTCGAGAGAAATAAAAAGAGAGAAAGGTACTGACTGAACTTTGTTACATAAGGATACAGGTTACAGCCACAAGACTGGGCGTAAAACGCCAAGTTACTTAAAACAACAAATGCCTGCCGGACAACCTGTACTTAAAAGAGCTGTAATTTTTTTTGCACTTAAACAAAAATGAAAATAAATGCGAACCAGCAATCATTATGACTAATACAAAGTAATGAATCAAAAGTAAGAGAGAGAGAGAGAGAGAGAGAGAGAGAGAGAGAGAGAGAGAGAGAGAGAGAGAGAGAGAGAGAGACAGAGACAAGACAAGACAAGACAAGACAAGAGACAAGATTATTTATTGTCAGGCCTCCGGCCCATTACAACAGGAGTGAACATTCAGGCAATTCGAATTCTCATGGATCCAATGACGGACTTAAACTCAGTTTTCTAGTGTTTAAAGCTATAAAAACGAATGTGGATAATTTATCTATGGTGGGTGCGTTCGTGCTAGCTAATAATAAGGAAAATTTAAACATGGATGGTTGTCTATGGTACTTTGGTGGAATAAGTTCACCTCTCAAGGCTGTATACTTTGGACATACTAATAAAAAAATTACTTCTGTTTCTGGCGTATGGACAATTTAGATCCCTGTCGCGAACAAAGGATCTATACTGTAGTTAATGACATTTTAATACAGACATTCCAGTTCTGAATCTAGTAAATACTCTCCGCACGCTTATGTTGTTAAGAGTTCGAAGATACTGAGTACTAATGACTGACTGAAATTAAAGTATACGTTATAAAAATCGTGTGAACCCAGAGCAGCATGCCAGTCTTGTTTAAAGTAATCTATAAGGCTCAACTTAAACTCTTTAATGAACAAGTTTACAGTACTAACACCTTGCATTTCCCAAACCACACCAAAGCCAAAATTGTATAAAACATTTCGAACTTTGCAAGCCCATGTAGTATAGTTCTGTCTTTGAAAGTTTAATAACGTATTATAAGCTTTTCTGGGGTACCTTCGTCATCCATACACGTCAAGCGCAGCCAAAACTGGCATCTGGCATACGTGTTTACAAACAGGGGGTGTCTGCCCGTTTCGCCATATATTAAATGTCTGGGAGACTTTGAATTGACACCCAAGAACATTTTCAAAGCTGATAAATGTACTCTTTCGATACTTTCCTGGTTATCTGACAGTCCCCATACTACGTAACCATAAGTCAAAATAGGCTGTATCTGGCAATCAAACATTTTTAAAAGATTTCTGGTGAATGCTCACCAGTGGACCATAAAAGTTTCATAATTGCTAGCATTCCCTTCTGGCTCGATCTGCAAGGTCGTTTAGAGTAGGTGTGAGAGAGAGAGAGAGAGAGAGAGAGAGAGGAGAGAGAGAGAGAGAGAGAGAGAGAGAGAGAGAGAGAGAGAGAGAGAGAGAATTTTATTGATAACGTGAGGGTGTGTGTGTGTATGGGTTAGATGTATACTCTGGGGCCTCCTTGTTAAGGACCCTGTACACAAATGTTATATTCAAGTTGTTTGTGTAGGCTCATTATCCTCATCCCTTTTAATTTCAGCGTCGTGTCTGGAAATATAAACTTTACAGCTCTTCCGTGCAGAGAATTTAATCTGTTTTTAAGGACATCACTACATCCGTCCCACACGACTGACGCATAATTAATGTGAGGTATAATGTGGGCATTGAAGAACAGTTTTCTGGAGTCGATGTTTACGATGTACCTTAATTTCGATGTCTTTGTTAAGCCACTGTGGTAACTTTAAGCTTGCGCTTTAAAGGTGCGATAGACACTGTACCATGTCAGCAAGGCTTTATCGGGATCAGTACAGTTCATGAGTTGAGTGGACATGGCTCAGTGCAGGTCAGTGCAAAAGGTAGTCTTATTCAACTGTTTGAAAGATCGAATATGAATGGGTTTCGGGCTGTCAGGCGATCTTTAACACGATATGGGACAATGGTCACTTGTGGTCAGGTCAGGTACACTGACATCGGTGATTACGTCTGGGTTGTTTGTATATAGGCCTATATGATCAATAAGAGTGACACACGTCTGCGTAATTCTGGTAGGGGAGAGAGAGAGAGAGAGAGAGAGAGAGAGAGAGAGAGAGAGAGAGAGAGAGAGAGAGAGAGAGAGAGAGAGAGAGAGAGAGAGAGAGAGAAGATAATGGAAAGGAAATCTTTCACTGTTAATCGGAACACACACACACACACACACACACACACACACACACACACACACACACACACACACACACATATAAATATATATGTAATGTGTGTGTGTACAAAGAGCGCGACACATGCAAACACGGCGATGCACACACACACACACACACACACACACACACACACACACACACACACACACACACACACACACACACACTGACAAGCACCGTGGCTGCGGACAAGGAGGTGTATGCAGTAGCCGGAATGTCATAGTACAGTGTATCTGATCGAAGTACGGTGTAGGTGTCACACTCTATAACCTTGCTTTCTGGCACCGTTCTTCCAAGGTAGGAAGGACGTCCCAACCCAGTGTATAAAACACACGTCCACTGCGGGGCACGGGCAGATTGGCAGGTCGTCTTTTAGCCATCCGCTCGATGCGTGCACCCCGTCTGAGCCAGCCGCCACTTGGCAGTGCCTGCAGTGCGTGTACATCTTCTGTCTTTGACAGAGCAAACAACCAAGACGTCCCACGGCAGGCATTGCATGCACAGCGCGACATTATCAGCTTCAGAGGTTGAGAGGAAGTGAAAGACATGTCATAGCACAAATGGTGTATCGGTGCCATCTTCTGTTTGCTCTGGGGTCAAAGTCAGCAAGTTGATTATCTGAGCTGGCGTAAGACGGTCCCTGTGCCTTTTTTTTCAATTTAGTTTTTGTTTTCTGTAGTTCAAAGTCACTTGATCAAAACAAGCCGTCTACTTCTTGGACGTTCAACTTATATTGTGTCACTGCGTTGTGCGCTTTTTGAATTGCCAGCACCATATCCTCCAGCCCCAGCGAAATCTCTCACTCCACGACCGACTCTGCTGTCGATCGACGCAACAGAGACCGCACACCGATATGTCATTCCAAATATCGATCCGCCAGCGACCGAAGCCCAAGCCAGTCACTTTTAATATTATACAGTCACTGCTACTTACTTTGTAGACCGGTATGCTTCATGCTAACTTTCAGGTTTATAACACTCTGCGGCAAGAAACATTAGAGCTGGAGAAATCGCAATGGCCAACCCAAGCATAGATTCATCAAACTAGGTGCCAGGGACTTCAGAAAACCAACTAACGCCAGACTGGGTAAGTAGGAAATGCAGTGTGTGTGTGGTGTGTGTGTGTGTGTGTGTGTGTGTGTGTGTGTGTGTGTGTGTGTGTGTGTGCGCGCGCGCGCGCGCGCGCGCGTGTGGTTTGTGTGCGCGCTTGCTTGCGCGATTTGTTTTTGTTTTTTGAATGTGTTTTGTTTGTTGTTTTGCTTTGTAATGGGCTATGTGCTCCAGTTTGGATAAATAACACACAAAAGACTGTACATTATTATTAGTATTAATATGTAGCAAAAACAATGTGCCTGGCACAATTTGCCATGTGAACAGTATCGGCCTAAGCTCTACACACCTGCTGCGAAACCTTAGCAAAAATAAAGAGGACAGACACACAAACAATGAAATTCATTCTCAATGGCACTGGGGCAAATGGGACATATTCGCTGAGATAGTGATGATCGATGAAAAGCAAAAATTGCCGGGTGATTATCAATAACAGAGACACCAATTCTGAACCACAGAAGAGCTGTTTTTAACAGAGTAGCGGAAAGAATGTTAAGTCTCTCCCTCTCTCTCTCTCTCATGTGAACGTTTGAAGCCAGATTATAAGACAAATCAGTTATTCACACGCGAATGGCTCAACCAGGCATTCTTTGCTAAAACAATCACGGAGACGTTTCTTAAATGCTTTAAGAAATAAAGCAACATGGCCATGGCCAAAAGGCCATACCTAACCGAAACAACTGCTGCAGGGTAAGTGAGAGAGAGAGAGAGAGAGAGAGAGAGAGAGAGAGAGAGAGAGAGAGAGAGAGAGAGAGAGAGAGAGAGAGAGAGAGAGGGGGAGGTGAATGACTTTCCACGTAAGGCCAATTGCAATCTATAGTTATGTCCTCCAAATGCAGTGTGTGTATTGCAGTCCCCCTCATTCAGTCATTAACTTGTTATGTGGTCCGAATGCATTGTATATAATTATAGTGCATTGAAGTACACACACACACACAATGTCACACACACACACACACACACACTACATATATATATATATATATATATATATATATATATATATATATATATATATAGGGGAGCGGGGTGGGGGCGAGGGAAGCAGGTTGGAAGCATGAATGAAGAGTCACAAGTCAACGGTTGCTATAACTTTTAATTACACCAACCAGGAAACAGTGTCTGTGTTGGAAAAGACACAAGCAAACAAAACATTTAGAACATGAAAGCAAACGTAAAGACTAAACAACAGCAATTATCGAATAAATATAGTAACCATGTAGTTTACCTGCAGGTTACGCTAATACATGATGGTAACTGACAAAATGATTAATAATCAAGCATGACTTGCACTTAAAACCAGTATCTCACAGTGTCGCGATGAGTATCAAAGACACCGCATTACCAAGATCATTCTTACCTAAACAGGAAGAGTGAGATAATTGTTATAGCAGTTCCACTTAAGTTCACAGCGAGACGAGCAGTGACACGGGTGGCACTTAGGACCATGCCGTGAGCGGGAGGAAGTCAGGCATAAAGATGATAAACTGACCGGCTCCAGCCTCGTTACGTCAAACGGTCTTACTGACGCGGGTAGCGCATCAAGAATCTAAGCTGCTGATCTAGCTGCATCTGTCTGCTCGGTTAGTGAACAGAGACAAAGACCTAGCTAGTGGCCACTACTGACGCGCATCACCGGCCAGTTCGGGTACACGCACAAAGACCCGGAAAGGGTTTACAAGCTAAGCAGAGTGAAAGTCTGCGCTCCCAAGACTCGGCCATACAAAAGCCGGATCAAAACAGAAATGACATGTCTCACAGTCTATACAATCACCCCTATGCACTAAACCATATTCAACTAGTAAAATGAACATTCGACAACTATGAAGTCAACATCTTCAAAGTGTTAGCCATGATATACCAAAGATTTCATGTAGAAAAATAGATCGGTAGAAAACAAATAAGTTGTGCCGCGTAGAGATCTGCACGGCCACACTAGGCGGAACCATACTTTAGAGGGATAACTTTGCATCGGCAAAGCACTACTCAGACTGAACATCCAACAATGGCAGCAAAACTTACTAGCTACATATATCAGCTAACCGGGATTAGCTGCATACATGTTGGAAACACTGGTCATTTTGTGGCATAAACATAAAGGCTTAAAATTTGAACACACAATGTACACTGACGCCATGGCGGCAATCATGCCGAAATTTCCCAAGTGTCTGAACCAAAATCAAGGCACGTTGTGAACATGGTAACATACATCATTTACATCAATACGAAACAACACAATAATATCTACCTACAGACTCTCCCCTGAACCAAATGCGTTGGTGCCCGTATATGTACGTATAATTGCAGGTAACGCGCACACTAAAAGGCGACCTGCTTCTGCAGGGACACTGGGGGAAAGAGGATGCAGCGGTTCGTTCGTTCTTTTTGTTTAAAGTCCTCAGATGCTAAAAGCATATATGAAGGACAACAGCGCGCAAGTTTTAACACTTCAGATAATTAGGGCCATAAAACTCCCACCCAATCAAAAAAGAGAAAGGACGACAGGAATGAAATGGTTAAAGGGTCATAGCCCTGGACACACACAATGCACTCAGTTACATCTCTCTCTATATATATCATTTGGACGAGGTATTGACCAGGTATTCCAATGGTCAGTAATAAAGTATATAGTTAATAGGTAGGTAGGTAATGTTGCTTAATGTCCTCAGATGTCAGTTGACATATTAGGGGCAAGCTGTGACCAATGCCAAAGCATGGTTCAGTATAGCTTTACGTCCACGGAAACCAGAAGGCTCGTTAGGACGGACAGCCCAGGACGGCCACCTCGACTCTCACACAGGTCCTGAACTATGAGTATATAGTTTGATTGATGATCGCTTACATAGCGCTATTTTCCGCTCTGACTAGCATTATAGCGCGTTTTTTTGTTTTTGTTTTGGAATATTCATCGAAGTGGTGTACTTACAGCGCTGGCATGGCTGGTGCCACATGAAACTGCAGCCATCTCGGCGTAAGTCCTGTGTACACCATACAACCATGCACCATGTGACTTCATGCAAAGCCACATACGTAATGTGTATGCGTGTTTAGCTGTAACCTGCCACCTGCACTTTTGGCAGAATGACCGGGATCTTTTACGTGCTACTGTGGTAACACGGGGGTGTAACAGATCCCGAAATAAGAGTCAGCAAAGAAAGTCGACCCTGGAGAAGAAAATTCTCCCGCCGCTCCAGCAGGGATTTGAACCCGCGACCCTTCAATCACGAGTCCGGTGCTCTAACAACTGAGCTATCCCCGCCCGCCGGGGCCATTGAACACCCAATCAAAAAGAGAAAGGACGACAAGAAAGAAAGGTTAAAGGGTCATGGCCCTGGACATACGCAATGCACTCGGTTCCATCTCTCTCTCTATATATATCATTTGGACGACATAAAAAGTTAATGAATAAATCTGCAACTGCGTGAAAACAGGCCGCTAAAGTACAGTTATGAATTCTGTATGTATGGCGGAGTGTTCTTAGAACCTTCAAGATCAAACATATAAATGATTCAAAAAGCCAGCCTTTTCGGACACAACTAAACAACGTGTAGCTCTTTCGGTAGAACACGAAAACAAAAACAACAACAGCAAAAAATAAAAAATAAAAATAATAAAAATAATAATAATGAAAAAACAGACAACAAAAACACCGAAAGTATACGGCTATTTGAAATCAACGATTGAAGAAACAGATATATTTCACATGGAAACAATGTGCGCGTGTGTAAAGTGGCCAAACTGCCTGACACTGCTTTGCATTTCTATATTTACTTTCGTTTTCTTGTAATTGTGACTGGTTTGGTTCGTGTTCACCTCTGCAGAGCCAATTACCGCGTCACGGCAGGAGACACTTCGCAGACACACACATAGTGATAAAGAACAAGTGATATACCACATGTTGAATATCAATTTTAGGGACACATGACCGGCTGAATCGCAGTTTGATACGACTTTGTTGATAGGTGATCGGCTGAAGCGTGGGTCGAGTTTAGTTCACAACACATAATTATGACAGGCGATCAGTGTAAGAATACACTGATCACTGCATTGTCAGTGAAAGAAGCTCGAACGCTCGGCTTGTTCTGGAACTACTGAGTATAAGCAGTCGAGGAAGACCTATTAGAGACAAGGCCATAAAGCATTCAAAGTTCGTTTTGGTGAAGTACGAAACAAAAGCGCGAACACTCTGTGAAAGACGAAGGGCACTAGAACTAGAACTCATGAAACGACACGAAGGCACTCACACAACTCAGTCGTGTAAAATTTCCGGCGTCAGCAACATTGTACCAACCCACCTTATGCTGCTTTCTGGAGACAGCGCAGCGTTCATTCTTTCTGCGTCCATTTCATGCCGTTTATACAACCAACAATACGTTCAAATAACACGCAGACACAACTTCGACTGCCACCCTGATGTAGGCCTACTGCTCAGCCTCCTGCGCCTTGTCGTCTGCTGGGATTGTCACGTGACAAGCTTTGCCCGCTCGATTTGATCTGTGAATTTCACACTTTCAGCGGAGATAGGTTCAATTTTACTGCCACAATTGAATAGATACGCAAGCCAAAGAAGCTTGGAGATTTGAGATTTGGAGATTAATGAATAATTATTAGCATAGACTTTGTTACAAGTCTACTATTTTAGATGTTTTCGGTGTTCGATTGCATGTGTTGCTGGCCGGCTTCTCGAGACGTTTGTCGGTAGGCCTGCGAATAAGCCTACATCGCACAAAACAATGGTATGAAATTCTTTCTCCTTCGCTGTCTGTAAACGCTATTAGTATTACCTAACTTCCTTCCTTGCCTCTTGTTTGTCCGTGTCAGTAAAAAGACAAGACACGTAGATACATCTGATGGTGAATGCACTGAAAATGGGACTAATTCCAATTGTGGAGGATCCCCCAAAACTGAAATGTATAGGAAAATATGCAAGTTTATAATACTTTGCAGAAAGAAATCCTGGAGTGGACTAGAATCCAGATGGCCAACAGAGTCATGGATTTATCAAACAGGATGCCACAAATGGCGGAAAACCAACAAACAGCGGACACCGTATGTTGGAAGTACACTCTGTGTATATGTGTGTGTGTGTGTGTGTGTGTGTGTGTGTGTGTGTGTGTGTGTGAGTAGAGAGAGAGAGAGAGAGAGAGAGAGAGAGAGAGAGAGAGAGAGAGAGAGAGAGAGAGAGAGAGAGAGAGAGATTGTATATGTGTGTATTGTAAGGTGTGTGTGTGTGTGTGTGTGTGTGTGTGTGTGTGTGTGTGTGTGTGTGTGTGTGTGTGATGAGACAGAAAGTGAGATGTATGATTTGCAACTTAAATGTCAGAGTGCATTAAAAATTTGAACGACACAACAATGAACCTTGAATGAATGAGAGAGACTGCACCTTTGTGGAGACCGGCTGATAAAATCCGTTTATTAACTTACTAACTCCTTGTGTATTAGAAGAGGAGTGTTCTTAGAAGCCTTATTATCAAACCAAAAAATTATATACACGGATGTAAAAACGCCCCCCCCCCCCCCCCCCCCCCCGCCCCCACCCCCCACCTTTTTAAAAATATTTTTTTAATAAGGACACAACGTGTTTTTGATATTATCATGCTCGTTTGTGTAAAATGGCCAGTAATCCCATGAGTGCGCAGGTGTGAAATGACAATTGCTTGTCATGACTTTCGACCTCTGTATTTACTTTAGTTTCCTCGTGACTAGTTTGGTTTTCTTCATGCCTGACATGACTTTCGACCTCTGTATTTACATTAGTTTCCTCGTGACTAGTTTGGTTTATCTTCATGCCTGACATGACTTTCGACCTCTGTATTTACTTTAGTTTCCTCGTGACTAGTTTGGTTTATCTTCATGTCTGACATGACTTTCGACCTCTGTATTTACTTTGGTTTGCTTTTGACTAGTTTGGTTCATCTTCATGCCTGATATGACTTTCTAACTCTGTATTTACTTTAGTTTCCTTGTGACTGGTTTATGTCCATGCCTGATATGATTTTCGAGCTCTGTGTTTTCTTTTGTTTCCTTGTGACTGGTCTATGCCCATGTCTGATGTATGTGTGTGTGTGTATGTGCGTGTGCGTGTGTGTGTTTGTGTGTGTGTGTGTGTGTGTGTGTGTGTGTGTGTGTGTGTGTGGTGTGGTTGGTATTACCCATTTGTTTTTGCTTTGTTTTGTTGTTGTTGTTGTTGTTGTTTGTGTGTGTGTGTGTGTGTGTGTGTGTGTGTGTGTGTGTGTGTGTGTGTGTGTGTGTGTGTGTGTGTGTGTGTGTGTGTGTCTGTGTCTGTGTTTTAATTGAGTTTTTGACGCTATTTTTTCATTTCCGTTGCTGTCGCTGTCTCATTTTATATGTGTTATGATAATAATAATTATTATTATTGATGCTGTATTTATCTGTAGCCTTCTGTCATCACATTTCACTGTGAATGTCTTGGTTATTAGTAGTACTGTAGCAACGGCAGATATGTGAGTCGGCCTTTGTGCTAATATCTTCACCGTTGAGAAACAAAGTTCAAATCAATCCATCATGTCTGACGTGACTTTCGCTCTCTGTGTTTTCTTTTGTTTCCTTGTGACTGGTTTGGTTTTATGTTCACGTTTGCAGAAGGAAAGCCCAGACCAAACCTTTTGCCATGGCACTATACACTTCGACGAGCAATGCCTACAAGGTCTTCGTTCCACAAGTTGATGTAGTGTGTTGATTGCGTGTGCTGTTGTGTGTAGTGTGTGTGTGTGTGTGTGTGTGTGTGTGTGTGTGTGTGGTGTGTTGTGTGTTGTGTTGTTTGTTTGTGTTTGTGTTGTTGTTGTGTTTTGTTGTGTGTGTGTGTTGTTGTTGTGTGTGTGTGTGTGGTGTGTGTGTGTGGTTGTGGTGTTGTGTGTGTGTGTGTGTGTGTGTGTTTTAATTGAGTTTTTGACGCTATTTTTTCATTTCCGTTGCTGTCGCTGTCTCATTTTATATGTGTTATGATAATAATAATTATTATATTGATGCTGTATTTATCTGTAGCCTTCTGTCATCACATTTCACTGTGAATGTCTTGGTTATTAGTAGTACTGTAGCAACGGCAGATATGTGAGTCGGCCTTTGTGCTAATATCTTCACCGTTGAGAAACAAAGTTCAAATCAATCCATCATGTCTGACGTGACTTTCGCTCTCTGTGTTTTCTTTTGTTTCCTTGTGACTGGTTTGGTTTTATGTTCACGTTTGCAGAAGGAAAGCCCAGACCAAACCTTTGCCATGGCACTATACACTTCGACGAGCAATGCTACAAGTCTTCGACAAAAGATTCTCCTGTATGTGTGTGTGTGTGTGTGTGTGTGTGTGTGTGTGTGTGTGTGTGTGTGTGTGTGTGTGTGTGTGTGTGTGTGTGTGTGTGTGTGTGTGAGCGCGCGCGCATGTGTGTGTGTGGCTGAGTGTGTGTCACTGTGTGTGTCACTGTGTGTGTGTGTGCGAGCGCCAGCGTGCATGTTAGTGTGTATGTGTGTGCGCGCACGCGCATGTGTGTGTCACTGTGTGTGTAACTGTGTGTGTGTGTGTGTGTGTGCGTGCGCCCAGTAAACACGCCGGATCCGATCCGGAAGCGTTTTGGTTCCGGCCAGTTATGGCCATTACGGCCAGCAAGCAACCGAAATCAGGTCGGATTGTATACGCCGATCCAATTTCCCACATCCGATTCGGATGCTTTTTTGGTGCACAGAAAGCGGCCCGGATGATCACTATTGGATCCGAATGAGACCCGTTTTTATACCTCTGGCCCGGTTCCGGTATGGATGCGTTATCCTGGATCTCAACCAGAGAAACAGACCGGGACCGCATCCGTCCTCTCTGCTCAGTGCCGGATGCACCATCTGAATCAGATCCTTTTGTGTACGTCTGGCCCGGTTCTGGTATCGATGCGTTACTATCCTGGATCTGCTTTGACCGAACGAAGCCGGATCCAACCCGATTCCAGGGAAAGAACCAGTCGTTTCTATACAGGGCCGGATGGACCACTGCTAGATCTGAACCAGATCCATTTTTTTTTTTTTTCCTTCTCTTTTCTACATCTGGCCTGGTTCCTATAGTGATGCGGTATCCAGGATCTACTTGGACTAAACGAAGGCAGATCTGATCCGCTTCGAGTGGCACGGATCGGGGCCAAAGCTGTACTACCCGCAATGGGCCGGGTGGATTATAGGTGTATTATATTCAAATCTGTTTTTGTAATCTGGCCTGCTTTCTTTGTCGACACGTTATTGAGGACTTCAATAGGACTGCAGTGAATTCGGATTCGGCCCGCTTCCAGACAATAAATCGGAAGGCTAATTTAATGCAGATTTCCAACTCGCCCCGGTTATCATATCCATGGAATCTCTTTAAATTACCGCTAGTAAACCGGGAACCAGAGCAGACGACGCATTTGTTTTGAAGCGCTACGTGTGCGCCCGATCCAGTTCATTTTTTTATTTCTTTACTCATTACATTTTGACAACCTGTTTTGAGTCTGTTTGTTATCTGCTTCTTGTTATGCTCGGTCCATGTAGGTCTATAACATGACTCTTTAGGCACCTTAGAACGCGTGCGTGCTGTTTATTTAGACGTAGTGTCGGGATAAATCGGCAGTAGCTCTCTTACCGTGCTGTGACTAGATCTATTTTATAACCGCCTCTTGCTTGCTTGTCGGCAAAACAATCGAGCGTGTAATGACGACTCACCCTTTTAGGCCTACAGACTGTTATTAAACTCACTTTTGTTGCAAAGTCTGGCTTCATTTGATAGATATGAACCCGTTTGATTGATTTTAATGATACTGTGACCCAAAATGGGGTCACTACGTTCACAATGTCCCGTGGAATTTCCGTCCGCCTCCTAGGATATTACCAGAATCGAAATTACAACAACAGTAAGTAAGTTGGTGTTTTACGCCCAGTCAACCGCAGCAACAGAAGTTAGAACACTCGCCCTGCTTTGCAACTGCAGAAAGAATCTGAAATTGTCTCGTTCGGCGCGTTGATGATGATGTTCATTCTGTGTGGCGCTATTGTGCCGCTTGTGTATAAAATACGCACAATGGTTATAGGTATAAGTGTGTATTAGTAAGTAAGACTTACCTTGTAAATACAGACTATCGAATGAGGCGATTCATAGCAGTGTATTAGATCAGCATCTTGACTGGACAATTCCCATGGATCGACTATTGTTTTTCCATTGAATTCGGGATTCTTCGGCCGCCGATCATGGGCCTGAGCGCTGATTGGTGGTTCGCCACGACCCGGAAGTACTCTTCCGTAGCAGACGACTCAGCGACACCACAGCGCCTCGGTTTTTGCCGGACTGACTCATGTGCACAAACGCGTAAACTTCGAATTTCTGCTCAGCAGCATGAAACAGTTTGACGCGTAAACTACGAAGAAAACCATTGTGTAAGTTGCTTACTGCATGTTTCTTGATACAAATCGAAATCAAAACTTTGACTCGAATCAAAACTTCTGTCTATCTTTCGAGTGCGCGCCCTTTCACCTTGTTAGTTCAATCAACGACAAACTAAGATTAAGATGCGTCCATCAAAAAAGGTTAAGATTCCAATGATGGACTTTAATAACTCAATGTACATTTTTATTGATGGATGCAATCACTCAGTTATACAGCTGATGATGATGATTAATTTTTGTTGTTGCTGTAACAGTGTAAGGTCAATTTTCACCTCGGTAACCACGTCACGAGATGCATGCGCAGACCGTCTGTTGTGCTTGGACCTTCATGGCGGATGAAAGTGGTTCGGATGACAGTGTTGACAGTTGGACATTTCTTTTTCTTATGACTGAGGGAGTAGCACCAAAGTTTGTTCATTTTGTGGGCGTTGCCCTTTCACCTGGAATCAACCGGTTTTCGGTTTTGCCGAAATGAATCTCGTGCGCTTACAAACTAGGCTCAAATTTCCGACTCGCGTCTGATCATGAAAGTCGGTATGTGTTGACATTCGGCACCAGGACCGACCGTTCATTGGTTGTTTAGGTCACACGATTTGCCTCTAAATTTAGCGCGATAGCTAGCCGCATGCGTGATACAGGATAGACGTAACAGGGCAGTAAAACACATGTAAGCCCATTGTTGAGAACATAACTTGTTCTTTCAGCTGTTCTACTTGCGCCTAACTTCATTTTATAGAGGCAACACACGGAACATGCAAATGTGAAAATGCTCTTGTTACTGCATGCAAATAAATCGTTTGCCAGCACGTGAACATGCTTTCTTGAACGATCAAAATCTAAAGCAAGAGTGCTCGGTATTTTATAGTTTTAGTTGTAGTTGCACTCCACTGTATCCACAAGAATCGTGATACGTGTGATCTCAACCATTTATTGGAAACTAAAATGCACGATTTATTGATTGCAACTGACTGTGGAGTTTATGTGTTTGGTTCAGTCTGAAGCCCAAGATTGTCGTCTGCAGACCTGACGCGTCACATGCATGAAAGATGAGGTGACGGCAATGGCCAACCAGGAAGAGAACGCAGATCTAGATCCGCGGAGGATATTATTTCGTCCGTGAACACAGAAGAGTGTCCGCGGACAAGTTGTACGCCCCATGAATACAGGGCTTTAAAAGCAGTTGAAAAAGATCCTAGCGCAACCGTAGTCGTTAACGTACGTTTGACTGGTGCAACTATAGTAGGTAACGTAAATGCGACTGAATTTTGGCAAAGGTGAACACGGCCTCCCTCATTTTTACTATTGCTCAGTCGCACAGTGGATCTTGCAATTCCTCAGTGAACCACTCTTCGCCCTGGCTACCAAATGATATATTATAATTACCGTTTTTTGCGACAGTTACTTTTGTACTTGCTTCCTTCACTGATGTGCTATATTCCATCAGAACAACCTCAGATGAAACTGAGGCTGTTCCATGGCTGTTGCGATAAAATAAAAAAATAAAAAATAAAAAAACGAAGTCGGTGTAGGAAGCAAAATAAAGAAACAATTGTCCCCAAAACGGTAATTACGATTGATTATTTGGCTACCTGATGAAAGCGAAAAATCACCATGGAACTGTGAGAATCTGAGATCCGGGCAGGGCCATTTTGCGCCCGAGAGTCGGCCAAATCTAATAATAATAATGGACACTTAGAGCACCTAACCCTATGTGCTTACACGTTCTTTAAATGCACATATTTTCAAAATCCAACGCATACAAGACGAACACACAGAGTTTTAAAAACAAAGTTATTATTTGTTTAAAACAGGATGGGGGGGGGGGGGGGGGAGATAGATGGGTGATGCAAGATTTTTTTCTGTTATGCATGTGAAAGAATAAACACTTCTAAAATGACTCAAATGGAAAGGGATCGATTTATTTTATTTTATTTTATTTTTTAACGTATCGTGTACTAACTGACGAAATGTGAAGATGATAGTGATGGAGCATTTGTGGTGTGATTTTTGTTGTTGTTTTTTAATACAAAAACGGTTGCTACTTAATGTTCAAATAGGCTACTTCAGTGTTGTGACCTCCAGTTTAGGCTGTTTGACCATTATATTTGTTGACAGGGTGTCATTTTGACCTTCACTTAAACTTTCTATGGGGAGCACTGATTTGTTTTGCTTTTAGTGCGTGTACATTGACAGCAAGAGCAGCATGGAGGCTGTGTGGAGTTTCCTTACTGACAAGAACCGCTGCGCCTTGCCACTCCCAAAGCTGCTGATCTCTGCAACCAGTGGAGATCAAGCCTCTGCTGTCATGCAACATCATCTCAAAGAAGCCATCAAAAGAGACATTGCCAGTGCTGCGATCAAAACAGGTATGGCTGGAGGAAAACGCCATGCCCTTTTGCCCCCACACATGTACGCATATGGTCATGAGTTAGAAATGGTGTTGGATAGTTGTGACATTAATTTTGTTTTTTAAATATTACACTTAGTAGTTAAGACTTTCAGTATCTATATATATATATAAATTGTAAACCTTTTTGGGGTGTCATTTCAACATTTATTTTACTTGTGATGCAGTGACAAAAGTAATGTTGTGTATATAACCAGAGCTTCCACTAAACTGTTGAGATGATCGGTACGTGGTACCACTAATTTAAAAAAAAAAAAAAAAAATCTTTACCAACCGGCACAGCTGGCACAGTCAACATTACCTAGGCCTAATAATGTTCCAGCCCCCTGTCATTGTCATCAGTACAATCTACCTGTGGTCACTAATGTTTCGCCTTGACTTTTATCCACAAATACAAAATGAAAGTTGCCAACTGATTAAAGCTCATATGTCATCAGGGGAGATCACTGGTGAACATTTTCAGTCTCTGGAATATTTGGTACAAAAGTGTGGTACTTTCTCTAATTTGGTTGCACAGCTTAGTGTGCCAAAGTCATAATAAACAAATGTCACAACTAGTGGCCCACAGCGGCAATATCTGTGTTTGAGTTGTTTCATGCTCAGCCAGCATCAAAACTTTGGACATATTTATTACCTTTGCTGATATTGCGCCTTCTCACAAAGAAAATGAGCACACCAAGTCATTTATTGCATTGTTTAACACAGAATGGAGATTCACGACCAAAACACAAGTCTAAATTTTCTCCAGAAGTCGCCACCATTTTTTCTCCCTACTACTTTCGATAAAATCTCACCTTTGAGGCCACCAATTTTGAAAATGGTGCCTTGGAATCCATCAACAATCATTTAGAAGACTATTGTGACCGATTGTTTTCTTGTTTGATGTGTTTCTAAGATGTTATTCATTGCCAATCATTGATACCGATTTCTACATCACAGAAATTGTGTTTTACAGTAAGTTTCGCAATGCAAAATATTTTTTGCTAAAGCGCGATTGCACCGATTCCAAGATCGTACGTGGTCGGAACAGGCCTAAAGGTAAAGTTCAAACTCTACTCGGATTGATATTAAATCGCTTTCCAAAACTTGTTAGTGCACAGAACGATCCATTGGACATCATTTCTTATGCATGATCATAATTATAGTGGTATGAAATGGGGAGCAATAATACTGGGATATTTTTAGGAAGCACAAAATGCTTTGCAATTTAGTGTAACACACTCACAAAACAAAACAAACAAAATAAAAGGTAAATAAGTGAATAAATATAATGCCTCGGAATGTGAGTCCTGAAATCATTTTTGATTTCTTGCGTGAGATTGGTGTGTTTTATAAAACATGAAGCGTGTTACGGTAATGGTTATGTCAAGTATATTTAAAGAATTGTTCATTTTTTTTTACGTAGAACGTTTCACAATTCCCTTTATAAATGTATTTTACAAAATATGAAGCATGTTAAGGTAATGTTGGTGTATTTTTAAAGAGTTGTACAAATCTTTTACATAGAACATTTTACAATCTGCTTTGTAAATAATCAAGAGAAAACCTAAATTTGTTGTTAGCCCTGATATAACCCTTTGTGGTTGACTGGGCTCAAAGCACTAACTAACTAACCTGCACTTTGCAGCACAGGGAAAACGGACAAACACTGACTTAATTAAACTTAAAGCTTGCATTTTGCAGCACAAGTCTCATAACTAAGCATGCATACCTGCACTTTTCAGCACAAGAAGAC